>CM028347.1:4687793-4801896 GCA_016618105.1 Dendrobium huoshanense | reverse complement strand
CCTAAATCTAGGTTGGACTTAGTGTTCGACACACACTAAGACCAGTGTCCTAGCTAATGCAATGCAAAACCTGGACCTATCCCGGCCTGGATGGGGGAGCCAGCTAACCACCTAGTCGTTTTAAAACCATGCAATCAGGTCAATTATGAAAGATGGGTGGGAGGTATAGTTTATTGGAAATAGGACCGACATCTAGAGAATTTCCTAAGTGGTCCTAGACATATGTTGGGTGAATGCCCCTAACTAATGCAATTAAATTTTAATTAAATTGATTTCTAATGCAATGCATGCTAGTTGAAATGTCAGCTCATGAATGCTATAGAACTTTAAAAACAGGCTTATAGAAAATAATTTTTTTGAAAAGACTGAGTCTCCCTAGGTACGGCACTTCATCCTCATAGGCCAGATTATCCGGACTCTACCCGCAGGCAGGGAGATGTCTTATAGCAAGGAAAGAGAAATGCAGTAATATGCATGCGACCCCGGACGGTTCCGGCAGTTTCCTAGGTTCGTTAAGTTTCTATGTTATTTAAAACCTAAACTTTTAGGAGTTAGTTATGAGTAGAAGAATTTTTAGTCCTTAGAGAGCCTAACGGAATCTAGGCGAAAACAAAAGCGGCATGCAAGAAAGAAACCTAGAAAAAGCAGGTAATTCTACTGCGCAATCAGGTAAACACATCAATATAAATCAACTAATCAAGTAAATGTCCATAGGCCAACTGCCCTTTAATTACAACCCAGGGTATGCAGAAAAGTAAAGTGGCCGGGCACCACTGCCAACAACCCGGATTTCTAAGCCTATGACAGACGCCAACAACTTTGAGTGGGATATTAGGTCTTCAATCTTCAATATCTTCAGTCTCCTGGGTTTCCTCTCCTTAGATTCCTTGGATCACTCCTCCTTGGACTCCTTGGATCTGTCGTGGCTTGAATATCCAAACGAAGAGACAATTCTCCCCAACAGGGGTGTATTGCCTTTTCTCTTTGGATATCTGAAGCCATCCAGCTCGATCTTCCAAATGGAAGAAGATTCTCCCCTTAGGGATGCCTTCTTCTTTTAGAATCCGAACTATATAAGAATATCCCAACTCAGAGTTGTTTTCACAACTCTTAACAATATTACAAATTTTACATTAAATAGAAAGCAGAAAATTCTAAAGCCCTGCAAGGTTATCCTAATAAAAATCATCCCAAGCAGTTTATATAAAAAATAAAAATGCTAACACCATTGACCCTGTGCCAAGCCATGCTCTGAGGGCTAAGCAACTCCATCTGTAGCAATTATAATTATTTAATGATTTTAGCCCTCATTATATCAGGGGGGCTGAGCAAGCACCTGCATAAGACAACATTAGAAATCATAACGGTGCCCCCCTTTTATTAGCTTGAGCATGGCCACCTGCACGGAAGAACAGTATATATATGACGCTCCTAACCTAGGGGTAAATCTAGCGCCCATCACATCACAGAGTGCAGGAAAAGTAAGCAAACATAGCAATTCAATATTCAAACAGCATGCAGTGAAAACTACGAAAAGCTCCAGCACACAGCAGAAAAATAAAACCCAGCGGCCTAACCTAGCTCTAGAAGTGGTGCCCTAGCAAACCATTCTATGTGTGTGTAAGGCTTGTGTAGTTTGGATAGATCCTAGGCAGGGTAATTAGTTAAAATTATCTAGAGTTCAGGCATGTTGGGGGTCTAAAAAGGAAATTTTTGTTGAAATTCAAATATTAGTGAATTGGGGTGCGTTTTAATTAATACAGTTTGTTGATCAATTTTTAGGAACTTAGGGTGATGATATTTGAAGTTAAAGTTATATTAGCCAATTTTGGAAAGTCCTGGGTCCTCCTAGGAACTAGACTAAGGGTCCAAAAGGTCACTATGGTAAAAAGGCTAATTCTGGATCTCCTATCACCTTAGGAAAATACTAGACCTCAATACGAGTAGTTAGACAGGTAGTAGGCTGGAATCGGAATTTCCTATCCAAAGTTATGAATTTTCTAAGTTTCGGACCCTAAATGAACTACGGTTGACCAAAAAGTTGACTTTCTAATCTAAGCCAATTTCTGGAAACCTAATATTTTTAATAAATACTAGACCCTAATAGGAGTCTAATGCAAGTGAGTTTGCCTAATTTGGAATTTTCTACAATTAGTTATGGATTTTCTAAGATTGGGTAATTAAGGGAATTTTCTAAATTAACTAGGAAAAGGCCAATTTTACTGTTTTGATCCAAACGAGCTCCAAACTGATTGGAATCACTCCCAAAGGTCAGGGATAACCTGAGAAAGTGTTCCCAATTGTTTGGAGGAGATTTAGAATTTTTAATAATTTTTAATGATTTATTAGGGGGCAAAATGGTAAATTCCACCTATGGTCAAATTAGGGGTCAACCTGAAGTCAAACTAGGGAGCCCTATTTGTCTAAGGTCAAGGGTCAGATTCTGAACAAATCAAGCTATTATGGGTAATTTTCTGACCTAATATGTAATTATTGTATTTTCCAGAAGGTCTCAGGGCCTTAATTAGCAGGTTAATTATGGTTGGTTAGCTAAGGGATCTAACCAGTCCTAAAAAAAATCCTAGAAAATTCAGGGAGGTTTATGATGTCACTAAGTTTAAATGTTGAAGTTTTCATATCGTTCTGGGATCTATCCTAGCTCCTAGAAAACTTCTAAGTTCGCTAGACAGGTCCTTAATTTTTGTCCTTAGGGTGTCACTACGTTGTAGGAGTTTAAAGTGGTGTTTACACTAACCCTCAGGATAATAAATGCATGGGAGTACAGTAAATAAATAAACACACCATGTCCTTAGATCTAGGAGAACCTAAACTAAGTGGTGGTAGTGCGACGACCTACACATGCAATCTACGAAAGATAAAAAAGTAAAGACACCTAAAGAGATGATTAGTGAATGATTGGGACTCAACCATTCACTAACCCACTCCCCCACGATTGCTCTTCATATCCAGAATCCATGTCTAAAATTTCATACGATAGCGGGTATCCCAAAGTTAGGATTTATGTATAAGTAGTTTTAAAAATAGTTTCAAAATACTTATAAATATAAATATATATTTTAGAAAATAAAATAATTAAAAGGTAGATCAATTCATAATACATAGATATAGGGAGACCCACTAAACACTCTCACCAGTCCCAAAACGATTTAAAAATAATTTGTATCATGAAAATAATTATCGTAATTAATATTTAATATCAAAAATACTCGAATGATCGAATCCAAATAGTGATCTGTCAAAACAGCCAAAATCAAGGGCTGGAAATAGTTTCAAAACATAAAGCTCGTCTTGCTGAAGAGAACGAGGGGTCGCACATCGAAATCCGACTTAAAACGGCGAAGATACGGAATTTACAAGTTCAAATACAATAAAATAATATTTTAAAATAGTGCAATTTCACTGTTTTTGAAATAACAGAAGATACAGACCAAATTTTCATCTGAAAATAGTTTTAAAATATGCAGAATTCAGAGTACATCCAAAACATGATGCTGTGCGTCAACAGCGGACCAAAAATGACAAAGTTATGTAATTTCGAAGTTTAAGTATAATAAAAATACTATTTGAAAATAATCCAGTCTGCTGTTTTTTTTAAAATAAGTACATAAATACTAAAAATATTTGTGTAATGTAAACTCCAGGATGTGCAGAATCAAAATACGATCAAAACAAGGGGTTGTGCGTCAAAATCGGATCGGAAACGAGAAAGATATGGATTTTACAAGTTCAAGGCGCTTAAAAGTAATTTTTTTTTTTAAATAGTTTGAAATAATTAACATTTAAAATATTCATTAAATAAATATTATAAACAAATCTGAAAAAGTTTCTGGAATTTTAAAATAATTTTAAAATATAATACTAGTAATAACTATAATAATAACAAAGTAAAATTAATAACATTTTAAAAATAGTTAAAAAAAAAAAGAAATTATATCTTAAAGTACATAAAAATAATTAACTAATAATGATAAAAAAAAAAAATACTAATAATAATAATGAAAATTTATAAAAATATAAAAACAGTAACAAAGATAGCTTAGAAATCTCATAATTATAAATATTATAATTAAAATAATATTATTATAATAAAATAATTAGAAAATAAATATTTTTTAAAATAGTATTATTACTGTTTTATTAATATTTTAAAATATATATACTATTTTTAAATAAAAATAATTTTAAAATAAAGAGCTCGGGAATACGAGCAAAACGATATATTATACGTCGAAAACGGAGAAAAAACGGATTTTTGGCGATTTTTTGAAGTTTTCTGGATTTAAAAATAATAAAAAAAAAAATTTCAAATCGGCGGCGACACGTGGCGAAGCGGGATTGGCTCCGCGGTTACGGGACGCGCTTTCCAATCATTGGCGATGATTGCGCGACGGCGCAATCATCGCCAATCATTGGCAGACGGCGCGGCGGCTGACTTATCCAAGTCAGCGACGCCCCGCGCCGTCGGATCACCCGCGGTCTGGATGGACGGCGGAGATTGGGCCACGTGGCCGCCCGAACCGCGGAACCCTCTGCGCAGTCAGCCCGTGACCGCAAGCCGGCGAGATCTGGGCCGTCAATCGCGGATCCGACGGTCTAGATCAATCCTACGCGTGCGGACGACCGAACCGAGCCCTAAAACAATATTTCTAGGATATCTCTCGATTAAGTGGATCAAACGCAACAAAATTTTAAATCTGGAGTCTATGCTTGAAGAGCATTCATGGGGAATAATTTATTTTAATTAACATGCTCTAATAACGGTGCTAATTAACCCTAAGTGTTCTAACTAGGGTTTGCGATATACCTCAATCCACACGGTGGATTCGGAAGATCTTGGGCTTGTTGGATTCGTGGACTCCCCAGGAACAATTCTCCTGTTGAACTCGCACTCCGAAACAGCCTCGATCGAACGGAAGGAGCTCTGGACGTCCTTTGGCCTCGGTTCGCCGGAGTTGACGTCGCCGGCAGCTTGGGATCGTCGGGATTTGGTTGGAAAAAGTCAAGGAATCCCTCTAGATCTCTCTCAAGAAATTTCAGGCCTTGAGACGATCTCTAGAGAGAGCAAGAGTCAAAAGTCCCAAAATAGATCTAAATTTTAATATTTAAAGATCCAAACCCTATCCTCAACGGTTGGGATTGAATCCCTGGTTAATTAGGAGGGAAACCAGCCTTTGGAGGCCGTGGGTTTGAATTCAAAACGAAGGAGATTGAATGGAGCATTGAATGGGCTCTAATTTGGCTCTAAATAGGTGATAATGACCTATTAATGACTAGATTTGACCAAGTCAACATTTGACCTGGTCAAATCAGTCAATTAGGTCAATTAAATTAAAGGATTGAGCCATGAAAGTGATTGGATTTGATTTAGGCTTTAAAAGGGCCTAATGGGTCAATTTGGTCAACCCTGGTTGACTTGGTCAACCGGGTTGACTCAGGGTCCGAGCTCGGGCTCAACAGACTCGACTCGACCCACTGAACCCAATGGGGAGGGCCATAAGGTCTGGCTCGGTCAAGTTGACCAAGTCAACTGTTCAGGCTCAAATCTGGGCAAAATCGAGGTCAACAGTGTGCGAGTCTGCAACAACAATCGTGACCGAGGTCAGGCGAACTGGGACCGTGAGGGTGCATACGGGGTGAGGCGTCAGCGGCTCAATGAGTTGATGGTGATGTAGCCGGCGATGGCGAGTCAGCGACCGCGGTCAGGGCGGTTTGCAGGCGACGAGACGTCATTAGCATGACACGATCATGTCAGCGCCGGTAGCAACACGGCACGGGCGTCACAACAGACAACGACACTCAACGTCGTCACGCGACTCACAGCAGACGCAATCACTCAACGAGATGTCATCAACGCAGACAGGATGTCATGCCAGCGCGGACGGGAATCATGATTTCATGTACAAGGGAATTAGGGTCGAGTCGGTCAGGTCATTTTCGGGTTCTGGGTCAACTTGGACCTGACCGTTGTTCCAAACGGGTCGAATTTAAGAACCCGAACCGAACCCATTTGCGAAACGATTTGACCCTAACTTGAATTTTTCATATCATATAAAATATTAACACCCATTAACAATCCATGATGTTACCAGAACTCCATAAAAATACTGGAATTTTACTCTCGCCCAACAATGGGTGTAGGTCGACATGCAAAATTCACTCAAATGTCTTATATGCAGTGTCATCTATGTAGTTCTTTTCCCTTCGCTCTTACTCTCTTGCAAGTCAAACTCCATCCTCTAGTAAAGAATAAACTAATTTGAAGGCTTGCCCTACCTCCTCTTTAGTGAACAAAAATAAACCTCATTTAATATTAGACATCATTCCTTCTAGATACCTTTTTAGTCATTCACATCAATATTTTGATAAAATCAAATTACTAAAAATATTTTATTTTTCTAATTGGAAATTATTATTTTTTAAAATTAAAATATAAGAATCTTGTTAATTCACTTCCCTTAATTACAATGATATAGTTCAATATATAGAGAGCTAGAATGCTGATTATTAAATATTAAGTGTTAAAATTGTATATTATATTTAAATTATGATATTAATCTCATAATTGAAATCCACTCTTTTTGAGCTAAATGAAAATTATGTTATAAAAATTTTGATATTCCATAAAAAAATAAATATTGATAATCTACAACAAAATAAATAAATGGACAAAAATCTCATAAGCACTTGTTATGTTTTTTTTTTAAATCAAGGCTTCATTTGGGAAAGCTTTTGAATATTGTTTTTTCGCTATTTTTGATAAATTTTTTTAACTAGAAAAATATTGTAGAATGCAATAAGAAAACGGTCTCAAATCAAATCTGAATTTTATTTACATCAAATTAATATTTTGAAACTACCCACCGAGGCTTAGGGTGGTTGGTGGGTTAGCACGGTTGGGAACCCCCCATCCCGAGTTCGAATCCCCTCCACTACGACCTCACCTCTTCAGTGGGGCAAAGCAAGTGTGTCCCAGATGCCAGTTGGTGACCTCGCTAGGTTCTGCCGAGAGAGGGATTAGCGATGCTATCAAGCGCTCTATTTAGAGTGGTAGCGACTGGATATTCCGATAGAAAAAAAAAAAAGGTTAAAATTTTATTTTTTTAATAAGAATTTTGTTTGAGAGAAAAGGACCCTGTTGAGAATGATTGGTTGGGAGGTGATAGGGGTGGTGGAGCCCACCACATGTTAAAAGGGTGGACATCATCTCTCAACTTGCCTCTATTTTGGAGGACATGAGGCCATATCTTATGGACTTGGGGCAGCCAACCACATGAGTATTGGTCTCTTCTCTGTTGACTTTCTTGACCACATCATTTTTTTATTTTTATTTTTTATTTATTTTAATATGCTTTCATGTGATTGAAGTTAAGCCTTCTGTGATGTTTATCTATCCACTCACAAAGAAATGGGCACTTATATTTAATTTGGATTTATTATTTCTCATTTTATATATATTTTAAGAAAAATAGATAAAATAAAATTGTCTCCCTTAAAGGAGAAAATTTCATTAAAAATGAAAAGAAATAAAATTAATATCTTAGACATTTATATTAAATTTATCTAATATTATTTTTATTTATGGATTGAGAAATATAATAAATAAAATAATATTAATCATAAATCATGCATTAATGTAAAGTGTTGTAACTTTTTTTTTTTTTGTGTAAAATATTTTTTTTATAGAGTATTGAATTACTCAAAATTTAATGAAAGTTTCAGACCCATATGCACTTTTAGCTAGTTCCAAAATCAAGTAAAGCATTGGAAATGCTTCCTTTTATCAAAAAAATAAAAGAAATAAATAAAGAAAAGTTTAGGGTTGGATATGACTGTGAGTTTTTTTTTTATAAATATTTTTTCTATGATGTTTACTGTTCTTGCAAGTTGCAAACATTTCAATCTAAATGATATCTCTATGTGATTATATATTCTATAATTTGGAAAACTAAGGCCAAAAAGTTATAATTAGAGGTGTAAATAAATGGAGTACGTTGAGCTAGCTCAAGTCACATCTAATTCAAGCTCGAGTTCGAGCTTGATTCAGTGAGTTCAAGCTGGCTCATTATAGCGATTCAAGTAATTCATTATAATAAATTATAAAAAGAATGATAAATTGAAAAAAAAAATATTAAAAAAATTATTTGATTTGAGAAAGTCACACCGTTATTTAAATGTTTTTAATAGTAATATATTTTGCCATATTTTATAGTAATATTTGTTAAACAAGTCTGCTCATGAGCTAATAAGTTGAGTTGATTAGGGGTGTCAATTTCAGGTCATGGGTTAGGTTCAGGTCAGACCTGGAAATGACACGGAACTATTCGGGTTAACCCGAACCCGACCCATTTTTACAAACGGGTCGATTTACTGAATCCGACCCGCTTCGGATTCGGGTCAACCCGACCCGACCCGCGAGCATGGCAAGGCCGGGAGAAGCTTCGCGGCATCGGCGGGCCTTCAGCGTGGCAGCAGCGTCCGGCGTCCAGCGGCAGCGGGACGTGGGATGCGACGTGATCAAGATTCACGCGGCGGGATGCGACGCGAGGCCAGTATAAATGACGGGAAGCGACAGCGGGTAGCGGTCACGCGCGTGGGGGGGGGGGGGGGGGGGGTGGGGGGGAGGTGAATTAGCGGGCATCTCGGTCACGCGGGGGCGGGCAGGCGTTAAGCGGTCAGCGCATTGGGGCAGTTCGGTCAGCGCAGCAGGGCAACTCAGTCAGCGGGTCGAACCGGGTCATTTTCGGGTTTTCGAGCCAACCCAAACCCGACCAAAATTTTAAAATGGGTCAAAAGCTCTAACCTGAACCCGACCCAGTTCGGGTTGACCCGAACCCGAAATTTTCGTGTCGGGTTTTTGGGTCGGGTCAAATATTGACACCCCTATAGCCGATGATAGCTTAATTTTAACTAATTAAGACTTCATTTGAGACTGTTTTTTTACTATTTAAAAATAACTTTTTAGTAGAAAAAAAAATTAAAAATTGTACTAAAAAATGCTTTAAAAAATAGTAAAAAACAAATTTATTCAAATTAACTGTTAGCTTAAAAAAAATAAAATAAAAAGGTCCTACCATGTGAGATGCACCCAGCTGAGAGAGAACATTTACAAGCTTGATAATACAATAATATTTAGGGTGCAGTTTGAGGCATAAATGCTCATGGTTTTCAGGGCTACTTTACTCAGAGGAGTGGTGCCAATGGTCAATCATCTGGATTTTTTTTTTTTTTAAATACTGAGGAGAAATGACATATTTACCCCAAGTCACATAAATATTTGAGAAAATTGTTTAATAATAATATCACAATTTTCCAAAAGATAATTTATTATGGCTTAATTTTAAATGTGAATTTCTTAGAAAAGTCTATCAATTATAATAATTTAACTATAATAGCTGATGTGACAGCCCTTATAAATATTTAGGGTAGTTTTAATATAGATAACATATTCTGAATTTCCTATGTAAACATTATTTCAAAGAATTTAATAATGATAAATTAAAAATTTAGTCAACTACATAAGTCCTTATAAAACAAATAGTGCAAATAAAATAATATTAATAGTTATTTACTTTTCAAGCCATAATTAATAGATTAATCACCATTTCCCCCCTTATTTTAACATTGAAATAAATATAAATTTTAAAATCTTTAATTTCCTAACATTTAAATTTTTTTCGTAATTATATATAGGCTAGAAATAAATATAAAAAATTATTGAACTGCCAAAATAAAAACTACAGACATTAGTCAAACAAAAAACAAATATTGAATGATATATAGAATTCCAATTGCTCGCTTTTCAATCTCTTAGGTTTCATTTGGGATGACTTTCTTACACTTCATAAAGCAACTTTCTAGTTAAAAAAATAAAATTTTTATACTAGAAAGTTGTTTTAAGAAGCAGTAAGAAAACCGTCCTAAACGAAACCTAGAAGGAGTCCTCATATGCATCAAGCTTCCTATGAAGAAACATTTGGAATGTTTAAATGCCTCCTTATGAGAAACCTTAATATCTTTAAGTTGCATGACATAATGAAAATTTCCACTCTTTTAGTCTTTTTGTTGCTTGAAATTATGGTGAAGTTGAGCTGAAGTGGTCCTGATGGTGTCTCCCTATGGAAGCCTAAGGGGTGGGGTCCTAATTCAAATGCCATATTATTTCTATATCATTCAATTTATGTAGATACAATTAATCCTTTGCTAGTTTATCTCAACTATTCAATCTTTAATATCAAGCCAAGATATTTCTATATATATATTTTTTCATATAGTTGAGAATATTCTCTTTAGTTTGTGAATTTATTGATGATTTCTTTTTTAATGTTTGTTGATTTTTTGAAGGAAAAAGTAATTATTAACAATTTTGGGTAAGTTACTCATATGAAAATCAATAAAAATTCTATCATAATATATATATATATATATATATATATATATATATATATATTATAATCAAGTTTGGCTCAATAAATATGAGATTATATAATAAGAAATCAAGGAATGACCTAATGAGAGAGATATCACATATTTGTTTAGATTTATCATAATCTATTATTTGGCGATAAAAGTTCAACTTCTATTGACATAATGGATAATCAGTTGTCATTTTAGAAGAAGATCTAACCATTGCTTGCTAGAAGAGTAGGGGTGTTAAAACGAGACAACGGGTCAAGTTCGAGACCAACTTGATAGTGATCCGACTTAAATTTGGTTAACCCAAACACAACCGATTTATTAATAAAGGAGTAAAAAAAATTGAAAACGAATTTGACTCTCTAGCAACCCAAACCCAACCAGATAATTTGTTTTAATTAAAAATATTTTTATGTGCTCGTTACTTATAGATTTTAGGTTAATTGATACAAAATAAAAATATTATACCAATAAGTAAAAAAAAAGAATAAGCGGGTCAATTTCGAATCAAAATGGGTCAAAATCAGATTGACTGGTCAACCTGAGCCAGACCCGTTTAATAAATATGTTGAAATACACGAACCAAATTAGAACCGTTTATTAAACGAGTCATTTTGAACCCGAATTTTTTGGGCCTAATTTGAATAGAATTGACATGTAGGCCCTTTCAAAGAGAAATATCTTATGCAACATGAGCTCTTGCTTTCACCCTTTACTTTAATCCACAACATTACAAACATATTTAATTATTTCCTTAGCTACATCTTTTTTCCTCCCACATCCCTTTTCCGTTCATTTTCATATGTGGTTACATATCAAATCATTGAATGAATAGTTCATTTTCAATTTATCATCTTTCATTATTAAGGCGATGTCACATTTAAAATCTTTATTCATAAATATATATCATTTTTGTGCTATTTAATTTATGATCGGTATGGCTTTTATGATCCTATTTTGACCTGTTATGACCTAACTCGAGATAATGCGAAATAAATGGACTTTAATTTGTGGTCAAATCATGTAAGGTTCATTTTAGAGATATTTGTTTATGCTAAAAATTATAATGGAAAAGTGGATTTATATTTATAATGTTATGTAAGTCATAATCTTTAATCAACATAAAAAAAGCCATAAAGATGTTAACTTTTTGTCGCCCTTTCACTTATCGTGACTTTTTCTAACCATTTAACATCTAAATTTTACTATTTACTCGCATAAAACTTAATTCACAACGTAACTTCAAAAATGCCATTTTCTATTAAGTTTATATTTCTCTTTACCCAATTGTGACTTACGATTCATTTGAGACGACTTTTTTATTGTTTTCAATAGTAGTTTTTTTTGCAAAAAATTCAATAAAAGTTTGAAAGCCTTATTCAAACTCTTTATTGTCTCGGATTTCGAGATCGCAAGCCGCTGGTCTCATCAATGGCATTCTTAGTTATATTTTGTTATGATTTCTTTCTCCTCTTCTTTGTCTTCGTGGGTTTTGTCTGGGATTACACATGTTAGTTTCGTCAATGCCTTCCATACTGAGATCTCATCGCAACATCCTCACAACTTTTCATAAGAGACGCACAACCATCAGCCTTGTTGGTCGTCTTCTCTAGCAAAATCCTGTTGTAACTTCCTCAAATCTTCTTTCACACGCACGAGATGAAATTGTAAAATGATACATTTTAGAGATATAATATTTTTGACCGCCAAAAAAATAAAATAAAAAGCTCATTAAAAATAACAAATAAGAATGAATCATATCAAGATACTACATCATAATCATTTATTCTATCCTAATTATTTATTTGTGGGTACCAACTAATTTAATTAATCAAAGTTTTTATTTCAACATTATCTTTCTAAAAAAAAAAATCTCAATTATTATTACCTACTCATTAAAAATCTCAATTCTTATCTAACTTTTGAATGCTCAACAACTAAGCTTATAATGCTTAATTATGATTACAATATTAACATACAATTTTGACAAAAGCAAAGCATGAGGCATCAATGAAAAGCACATGCCCTCACATTAATTACTATATTAATTATGAAGACAAACAACTTTGGTGATTGGAAGGCAGCCACATATCTATAAGGTGGTCCATTAATAAGTGCATGGGCACAAATGAGGATGCATGCTCTTCAATCTTCCTTAATAGACACCATCCAACAAGAACATAAAATTAGCATAATATAAGAAAAAAAAATATACCTAATACAAAATGAAATATTAAATAAGCTTTAAACTTTAGAGTTAGGCTTTGTTTGGGACGATTTTTTTATTGTTTATTAAAACAGCTTTTTAGTTTAAAAATTAAAATTGTTATACTATAAAGCTGCTTTAAGAAGCAGTAAGAAAGTCATACCAAACAAAACCTTAGAGATTTTAAAAATAGATTTCTAGTATAAATATTTTTTGAATTAAAAACTTTAAAAAGTAAACTTTCGTAATACATAACATATTTTTTGCGTGTAAAAATAACTCAATATTAACATGAAATAAAGCCAATGAGTTGAGTTTTTCAAAACTTAGTTCAATCAATACAATGGGTAAAAAACTTGTTTTGGGATACACATGCTGGGGCTTATATTATTCTTTCTTTATTTAATAATAAGAGGAACGACAAAAAGGCAGAATTGGTGGCCTAACTTTTTCTAGAGTACCATAATGTTCCGTAACTATAAAAAAAACATCAATGTGCCAAATTAGTCATTTCGTGGGATCATTTAGGTCTCCATTTAAACACTTTCCTCATTTACATCACAAACTAATAAAGAAACCTTCAAATACACGGCATTCTTTTTATGTGTAAATACAACCCAATATTAACTAGGAAAACAAGCAAACATATTAAGCCTTTCAATTCTTAGTTTAATCAATGCAATAACAAAGTGAAAATTTAGCTTAGATATGCAAACACTATGGCTTAAAATGTTCTTCCTTTGTATAGTAATAAAATGAACATATTTAAAAGCAATTTTTATGTATTATAACAAACCAACTTTAATAAACCTTTAATTAAAGAAAGAACAAGTTTTTAAGACCCAAAAGCTTCATTAAAGAAAGTTAACTTCTCATTTTTCAAACTAAGGTTTTGTTTGTGCAAACTTTCTTACTACTTCTTAAAGCACTATTTTAATACAAAATCTTTAATTTTTATATTAAAAAGCTGCTTTACAAAGCAATAAGAAAGTCATCCCAAATAAAGCCTAACTTTATAAAGAGTTACATAAATCTTTATTTGTTGTTCATATTTAATTGCCGCTTCATGACTTAGTTAATCATGGATCAAAGCTCTAATCATGAGCTTTAAAATTTAATCAACATGGCTAGATTCACCTTCAAGTTTCCATGATTCATTAAATAGTTTAATAGCATACGCAGAGTTTAAAAAGAAACTAATCTCAATTAGTTCTTCATTCAGATAGGCCACTAGTTTCTAAAAAATATTATTGCATTCAAGGAGTTTTTAAGTAAAAAAAAAAAGCATAACAATTAACTAAATAGGTAAATCTCTTAAAAATTATCATAACAAATTTAAAATTAAATCACTTGAATTAACTTTATTATTTAACACTCAAACTAAAATTTAAAATAAATAAATAAATAAACAAATATAAATGGCCTCTTATGACTTGGTAGTATCTATGATAGTTACTAGCCCCCACCTAATATGACTTCTCCTAACAATTGGAGTCTCAAATAGTCACAAAGACCAAAATATAGACAGCAACTATACAAGTCTGGCTACAATCAAACTATTGAAGCAAACATCTCTTATCATTTGATATTTGATGACTTTTCAAACATGTACCAAATTTAAAGGTTCTCTCTCTCTCTCTCTCTCTCTCTCTTACACTCATACACACACACTCTCTCTCTCTCTCAAATGATTGAAAGTAGGAACCCTCATCCTCTATCCACATATAGAAGAGGCCCAAATGCATTAAATGCTCAAATCTAAAGCTAAATCTCATGCCTAATATCCAGCTCAGAAGATGCTGACCTCCAAACTGCACTAAAATTAGGAACCTAATCTCTGTCAAAGTTGGCCCTCCTTCATCTATGGCTACTTGAATTGGTTTGTTCTGGGCCAGTTTTACTTAACCCCACATCACATGGACTGCTTCTTTAGCTTATCCCATGAAAAGCTTATTTATGAAGCTTAATTAGGAACCAAATGAGTGGCATAATTTGAGAATATAATCAATTTAAGTAGGGGTGTCAATATTTGACACGACACGAAAATCCGACCCGGAAAATCCGGGTTGAACCCGACCCGATTTTAAAACGGGTCGGGTTCCAGAAATCGACACGTTTAAAAAACGGGTCAGGTTCGGGTTGACCAGGCGGGTTGCCGGGTCAACCCGCCAACCCGTTTAATTCGAAAAATTTCGAATCCCACCTCTGCCCGCTGCCCGCCCGCGCTGCCCGCCTCGCGCATGCCCGCGCTGCCCGCCGCGCGCCTGCCTGAGCTGCCCGCCGCGCGCTTGTTACGCCGCGTGCCCGTGTGCCCGCGCCCGACCGCGCCCGCCGCGCTGCCCGCGCTCGACCGCGCCCGACCTCGCCCGCGTGCCAGCGCTTGACCGCGTCCGCGCTGTCCCGCTCGCGTCCGCCCGCCGCGCTCGCGTCCCCCGCCGTCCGCCGCCTCCGTTCCGGCGCCGGCCACCCAAATCGGGTCGGGTCGTGTCAACCCGGCAACCCGCCGGGTCGGGTCTGGGTTCGGTTTTCCGACCCGTTTGTCTACCCGGGTCGAGTTAGGGTTGACCCGTTTGAACCCGGGTCAGTTCCGGGTTCGACCCGAACCCGACCCGTGACCCGAAATTGACACCCCTAAATTTAAGATCTTAGAATGACATAAATAGTACAATTAAAGTGTCATTAAAAGGTACTTAATTTGTAATTATGCATACTTTGGAGCCAGGGACACTCTACAAAGTTACAATTAAGAATCATTCAGTGTATAATAATGATGGTTTTCTCTTAGGGGCAATTTGGTTTGCTGAAAAAAAAAATGTAGCGCAAAATGGATGTTGTGTATTTGAAATATTTAAAGTTGTTTTGATGAATGTTAAAGAAATGCATAAGATTATTATTTTTTTGTTTGACTTGAAGTAAAATGAATGAAATGTAAAGTAAAATGATAGTGATGGCTAGCGTCGAAAGTCAATGGTCATACATCGACAGTGGTTGACAGGGGCGACCATCAGTGGAGGCCCACAACAGTGATTGACGATTGGTGGGTGATGGTTAATGGTCGGACTACGATGGGCGGAGGTGGTCAATTGACGATTGACTGGAGGCAAACGATAGTGGTTAGCGATCAATATGTAGCGACAATGCATGGGTGAGTTCAGAATACATTAAAAATACATTACGGAGTGAAAAAAAAAAACTCATTAAAATTTCATGTTGCATTCCTTTTTTAACAAACCAAACGCCTAAATTTAGTTTTCCCTAAAAAGGTACTTTTCATTTATTTTTCAATCATACAGTGACATGCATATAAACCTATGAAAAAAAACTTAAATTAGTACATTTTGATCTATATTTTCCGACAGTATGAATATACATAATCTACAAAGAAATAGAAAACATAATGATCAATATTTTATCTTGTATTCTAATTTTGATCTTCCATCTCCTCTCTTAATACAAAAATATGTCAAAATATCCTAATACAAAATTCACATCACATAATTAAAATATATTCAACATATGACAAAGCCCATTTTAAGCAACTAAACATTATGATGGAGTTGCAATTTTCAATTTACATCCCATTCATATAAACTACCTTTTTTTTCTTCTTGTAGCTAATTCATAGATATTTTTTGAGCCAGAAGTACTGCTCTTACAGCCTTGTAAAGACCCCATGAGAAAGCCAAAGACCATCCTTCTCATTTCTAATCATTTCACCATCCTATCATCCTCTCACTGTGTTTTCATTATGTGAGACAAAAGAGGAAGAAAGGTTCTGTTGAATATGTAGAAAGATTTGACACCAACAATGTAAAGCAAAATACAGTGGTGAATAAAATCTATTGTGTGGGAGCTTTATCCTTCCCAATTAGAGATAAGAAAGGAGATTGGGAACCAAATATATCTGATATGACATAACTAACAGGGGGTATAGAATATAATGTCTTCACATTATAGCTGAGAATTGACACAAAGAGAGATGCATCATCATCTTTTGGGGTGTAGTATGACAACTATCCCACTTAAGATTTTGTGTTGGATTTAGTTGGCTTCTAAGTGTATTATGCAGTGTTTATATATTGGCAGGATGAGATTTGTTATCCCGTAAGATAGATTCGAATCCAAGATTTTGGCGATAACTTTTAAGGCCTTTAATTTATTGACCAAATTATTTAGCACCCTTGTTAAGGAAGTTAATTACATCGCTATGTATCTTGCACCAATGTCAAACTTACACGTGTACTCTATTATACTAGAATAGGTTATATATAGGCCTCAGCTGTTTGTATGTCAAGCAATAGGAAAATAATAATAAAGTTTCAGTTCTCTCTTCTTCCTTCTTGATCTACTATCACGGTTCAAGAAGTCTCAACTTCTACATGGTATCAGCAAGTAGGCGATCTTGAGGGTCTAATAATGACGACTCAGGCTTCAGCTTCTTCGTCGATCGGCACCACCGCATCCGGAGCAAACACCTCAAATCCCCTTATCTCTCCGTCTCTAAAATTTGTAATTTCCAATCTCAAGTTTCTTGTTCCTCATGCTCTTACTCCGGACAACTTTCCGATATGGAGCACTCAAATCGCTAAGCTCCTCAAGGCAAATGGGTTTGCGGCATTTCTTGCCTCCCAATCGGATCAAGAAAATGAAAATCCGAATCAAGATTCGAGTTCGTGGCACGTCACCGATCAGAATCTTGCGACGGCCATGTGCTCCACCATTTCGCCAGCCGTTCTCCCCTATGTGATTCACCTGGAATCAACTCACGAAATTTGGACTACTCTCCACAACAGATTTCAGTCATCGAATCGATCCAAGGTAATACAGCTCAAAAACGAGCTCCACAATATTTCTATGCAGGCAATGACTATGACTCAGTATCTCACTGAAATCAAGAAAATAGTCGACCAAATAGCGTCGGCTGGCTCCACCGTGGATCCGGAAGATGTCATAATATACATCTTAAATGGACTTCCACCGGCCTACCAATCGTTCGCTACAACTATCCGCACTATGCAAGGATCATTATCTCTTGATTCCCTCTATGCGCTCCTAATAAGCGAGGAAATTCATCTCAAGTCGGCGGCCTTGAAATTTCCCAAGCCACCGGACAATCAATCCGCTCTGTACACCGGCAGAGGCAGGGGTAGGCGTGGACGTGGGAGACCCGTCTCATACTCGGCGTCGAACGCGCTTCCCAACCCGAACGCATCCATTCAGTGTCAGATTTGCAAGAAAAAGGGTCATAGTGCTGAAGCGTGCTGGCATCGAATGAACCCCAACTATACACCTCAACAGTCGGCGGCAAAGAACACGAGCGCACTTCTTGCCAATACCGAAAACCAGTCAACATCAGACTGGTATATCGACTCCGGGGCGTCATCGCATATGACCAACTCCATCGAGCACTTGGACTGCTACAACACCTACAATGGCAACGAGAATGTCATTCTTGGGGACGGCCGAGCAATACCAATTGCTCACACGGGTTCTGGATTACTTCCGACCCCGGCTAGTAAGCTAATTTTATCAAAACTCTTGCACATTCCTTCTCTGTCTTACAATTTATTATCAATTTCAAATCTGGTTAAAGATAATCCCATTTCAATTACTTTTGACGCAACTGGCTTTGTGTTTAAGGATCGGATGACAAATCAAGTCATCCTTAAAGGACCGTGCGATCAGGGCGTGTACAAGATTGCCAAATCCGTCAAGGATGCAGCAGCAACAGCACTTACCGCCAATAGACTCACGTCCGCAACCTGGCACATGCGTCTGGGACATCCAAATCATCAAGTTCTTCGGCACATTTCTAATAACAATCCATCGTTACACATCTGTAATACTAGATATACTTGTACTCAATGTTTGTCTTGTAAGGGTCAGAAATTTTCTTTTGAAAATTCTATTACTACAAGTCATTTTCCGCTTGAATTGGTTCATTCCGACGTGTGGGGACCTTCACCAGTGCCCTCACACCAAGGATATCGATATTATGTTATATTCGTTGACGACTTTTCTCGATTTGTTTGGTTATTTCCGCTCGTTCATAAATCGGAAGTCACAACTACTTTTATTTCCTTTGTGCATTTTGTTGAACGTCAAACCAACAGGAAACTGAAGATCATTCGAACGGACGGTGGAGGCGAGTTTGTTAACAGCCGTTTTCAATCATTTACTCAGGAAGCCGGAATTAAGCATCAAACATGCTGCCCCTACACTCCAGAACAGAACGGGATAGCAGAGCGAAAACACAGACACATCATAACTATGACCAGAACCATGCTATTCACTGCCGGGCTTCCTCTAAACTACTGGCTCGACGCCGCCACTACTGCAGTCTACTTAATTAACAGGCTACCCTCCGCAACTATAAAGAATGTCGCTCCTCTCTATCGAATGTACAAGGTTTCACCGTCTTACTCACACCTACGCGTTTTTGGGTGTGAATGTTTTCCGCTGCTCCCTCCTACGCAACGAACCAAGCTTACACCCACTTCCACCTCTTGCATCTTTTTGGGTTACTCTGATATTTCTAAAGGCTATAAATGCCTTAATCCGGTAACGAACAAAATCTTTGTATCTAGAAACGTTCACTTTAATGAATCTGTTTTTCCGCTTAGATCAAAGAATACTCAAGAAACTGTGCAGCAAGACCTCACGCCACCATCTCTTCTTATTCCGCCCTCTACACTTCATCGTCCAAATAAATTAAGCATGCCATCACCTGCTCGATCAATGCCTTCAACTTCCACTGAACCTGATCAAGCACGTCCTCAGGACTGCGCTCCACTTCAACTTAGGATCACTCATCCGGAGCCAACAAAGTTCAATACCACACATCCCATGACTACTCGGACCAAAACGGGCTCGCTCAAACCGGTTCAAAAATTAAATCTGCTTCATCAGGCCACCGTTCCAAGTGATCCAACTACATACGCGGAAGCAAGCAAGAGATTTGAATGGCGACAGGCAATGGCACAAGAATTCTACGCCTTACAGAAGCAGGGCACTTGGATGCTCGTTGCTCCTCCACTAACGGGCTCAGTTCTAGGCTCCAAGTGGACATATCGCACCAAGTTAAATTCAGACGGCTCGGTAGCTCGTCACAAAGCCCGGTTGGTTGCTCAAGGTAACCAACAAGAATACGGCCTAGACTACCAGGACACGTTCAGCCCTGTGGCCAAACTTCCGACAATTCGAATCCTGTTCACAATCGCGCTGTTTCATCGGTGGAAGGTTCAGCAACTAGACGTTGCGAACGCATTCTTACATGGCGATATCCATGAGACAGTATACATGAGACAGCCCAAAGGATTCGAAGACGCGTCTCATCCCAACTACGTGTGCAAATTACAAAAAGCCATTTACGGACTACGTCAAGCTCCGCGGCAATGGTACACAACATTCACCTCATACCTTCTAAAGCTCGGGTTTCAGCACAGTCAAGCGGACCCGTCGCTTTTAACTCTAAACCGCGACAGCACTCGTCTCTATCTCCTGGTATACGTCGACGACATTCTGCTCACAGGTAATAGCCAACGTGCGATGACTGATCTAGTAAATCAGCTGCAATCTCAATTCACAATGACAAATTTGGGTACAGCAAATCACTTCCTCGGTATCAAAATCGAACACACACCAGATAAGTTCTTTCTCTCTCAATCCGCTTATGCAAAATCAATACTTCAAATGGCCGGGTTACCCACATGTAACTCGGTCGCTAACCCGTCATTTACCAAACTTCCAGCTTCCAATTTGCCCGCGGAACTGGCCTTCGACGAACAGGCTTACCGAAGGATTATAGGCTCACTGCAGTATTTGACACTCACCAGGCCGGACATAGCCTATGCGGTCAATGCCTTATCTCAACACATGCACAAGCCGGCTCCAATGCACTCAGCAATGCTCAAGAAACTTCTTCGGTACATTCAAGGCTCCACTGACTTCGGACTTCCCATTTCAAGATCCGACCTTATCCTTCGCACATACTCGGACGCAGATTGGGCTTCAGATCAGGAAACCAGAAAATCCACGTCTGGCTTTTGTACATTCCTCGGCAGCACCTTGGTCTCGTGGTCAGTTAAAAAGCAGAATACCGTCTCAAGGTCTTCCACCGAATCGGAGTATCGGGCGCTAGCCTCGGCAACAGCGGACACCATCTGGCTAAAACGGCTACTAGTAAACTTTGGAGAAAATCACGATCAACCTATCAATATCTACTGTGACAACACTTCAACCATTGCTTTAGCCAATAACCCGGTATTTCACGCACGCACAAAGCATATCGAGATCGACCAAAGGTTTGTCCGTGAACACATTCAAAACAACATCATTCGGCTGCTTCCCATTAGCACGGTCGATCAAGTCGCTGATATCTTTACCAAACCGATGACAACACCACGATTCAAATTACTTCGTAACAAGCTAACCATTGCAGCCAATGATCAGCTTGCGGGGGAATGTTAAGGAAGTTAATTACATCGCTATGTATCTTGCACCAATGTCAAACTTACACGTGTACTCTATTATACTAGAATAGGTTATATATAGGCCTCAGCTGTTTGTATGTCAAGCAATAGGAAAATAATAATAAAGTTTCAGTTCTCTCTTCTTCCTTCTTGATCTACTATCACGGTTCAAGAAGTCTCAACTTCTACAACCCTCAGTATGTTGAATTTTATTCGAATCGGCTTGGATGACACTCTTTATATATCGATTTGGAGTTATTTGGTTGGTTGATTTCCATTACTATATAACATTATGTCATTAGTATATATGAATTTGCAAAGTTTGTGATGCCTTTAAATAATAAAATTTATGTAGATATTCACTATAAGGAAAACCCACAATCATTATTGTAAATTGTAATGCTAGGCAGGAATTTCAATAGAACAGTTTCATTGATTTTATCTCCAGGGGCTCTGCATCACTTTTCCTCCGTAGTTTCTAGCAGATTTTACATCATAATTGATTTTTTCGACTGACGAAATTCCAATTGTTTGTTAGTGTACGTTTCCCGCTTTGGTTGTTCCGGCAGACAAAAATTTACTGTAAAAGCGATTTTCCTCCGACTTTTGTTAGTTATCAAGAATTCTATGTTCATAGTATTTAAACGTCGTTCAAATAGCTAAAAATTGAGATACCTAACATGCAAAATCAATAATAAAAGAAAAAGATATTTGATAATAATTATGATTTGTTTACATCATGTTAGTATATTATTTAATAAAATATCATTTAAATGACAATCCTATCAAGATGTTACATACCATTATCATGATAGCATAAAATTAAATATCCCTTCAAATCTTCTACAATTGAATGGGAACAAAAAAGGATTTGTATCCATACCACCAATTTAGTGAACAGAATAATGATCTCTAAGAAAGATTACAGATTTGAGAAGATTGCATTCATCTTTTCAGATATTAGAGAGTATCCAAACAGTAATACGCATAATGGTTTGGAGAAATTTTTAAGTAACAAATACGATTTTGATGAAATATTGAACTAAAAGACAAAGAAAAAAAGGTCTTAAGGAATGGACTTTGGGGTGCTTAACAAGTCCAACATGACACCATTTATAGGATTGATTAGGGCTTTTTTGTTTTATTTTAAAAAATATATATTGGTTTAATGTGTTTTTATTTTTTATTTTAAAAATAAATTAAATTATTTTTAGATACAAAAAAAATAATTTATAGATATTTTGAGTGATTTTAAAAAACAGCAACCACTGTTGATAGTCATCGCACGCGGCTGCATCCGGTGCTAGCTATTGTTATCGCTGCTACAATGTCATTAACAACCATTTTCGTCGATGACTGTGCCACTGTCACCATTAGCGTCAATAACTAACACCACCACCAACAACAACATGACCATCCAATGGTTGCCTTCATCCTACTGACGCGTATCTCTACCGTCATTGCCTTACAAATTGATCATTCAATTGTTGTCGATGACCACCACTCCACAGATTAACATAATTAATATTTAATAAAGAAAAATATAACTCGTTTAATATTCCAAATATATTTTATTTTGTGTTAAAATATAAGTAAAATAAATAAAAAAAAATAAAAATAAAAAGTAAAATTATGAAGTGATATGAATTGCCCCTTAAATTTTTTTATTTTCTTGGCTTTTCTCAACAAAGATGACATTTCAAAATTTTATATTAAACAAATTAATAATAACAAACATTTAATTTTCAATTAAAACAAATCAATTTAACAAATTTTAAAATAATTTCTTATTTTAAAAGTAAATTGTAATTTATCTATTTTGATTTTATTTTCAAAAGTTTACAGAAATAAATGCATTGATTCATATACAATTATAAAAGAAGCCAATTGATTTTAAATTACATATTCTTTAAAAAATAATTTACAAATACAAAAACATTCTTTGTATTAAAAAGATATTCAAAATGGAATCAATCAATATATCTATATTAGAGAGTGTTGCTTGATTGTCTCAAAAATGGCTCTGCTAGGGTTTCGCCTCTTCCGCTCTTGCCGCCGACTCTTCTTCGTTTTCGTTTGGTGAGTGTTCCCTCTCATCTTTGCTCTTGTGTTTGTGTATGGCTGCTACTCGTATACGTGATCCTGGTTTCCTGAGTGGAACGACGGCTCCTATTTCTTTTAAGGATGCGGTTTCTGGTTTTTCCTCCTCTTCCTTTCCTGAACTTAGTTTTTCTTCTCATCGTGGCTTGCCGGCGCTGTTTATATCTGAGGATGAGGTTAGGTCGCTTGCTAAGCCTTTTGAATTCTCTTTGGTTGGTCGTTTTCCGGGGCAGAGACCCTCTGTCGATGCTATTCGAAAATTTTGTTTTAGCTTAAAGTTGATTGGGGAATTTTCAGTAACTGTGCTTAATAATCAAAATGTTTTGATAAAACTTGAGAATGATTTTGATTATTGCAGAATTTTTTCCCATAGATCCTATTTTGTTCAAAATTGTTATATGAAAGTGGTGAAATGGACTCACCATTTGGATGTTGAGATGGATTCTCCGATTGTGCCGATTTGGGTCTCTTTCCCCCTTCTTAGGCCTCATTTTTTTTCTCCTAGAATCCTCTTTGATTTAGGTTCTCTATTCGGTCGGCCTCTCAAATCTGACTTGGCTACGGCTTTTGGATCGTGTCCGTCAATGGCTCGTATATTGGTTGAGTTGGATGTTACCAAGAAACATGCGGAGAAGGTTTGGGTTGGATCTGTGGAATCTGGGTATGTTCAGACTGTTATCTTTGATGAAATTCCTAGTTTTTGTACACATTGTAGTTCTTTAGGTCATTCTAAGGAATCTTGCCCTATTTTACATCCGAATCGTAATGTGTCAAAAACTGTGATTAATCATTGCGAAGCGCCGGTGTTGGAGAAGCCTGTTGTTGTAGAAGCTCCAAATGAGATTGGTATGCTGGAGTCGAATGTGATGGAGGCGGATGTGCCTGGTGTTGATTCTGGTAGAGTGCAGGTCTTTAAGCCAACGGTTGATGTTTTGTTGGATAACACTAGGGAGGATATTATTTTGGTGGAAAATGCGGTTGTGGTTGATGCTGAAGTTTCTTTGTCTCCAAATGCTCTGCCTTTTTTTCCTTCGTCTGTTGAAATTAATCAATTGGTTGTGAATGAGGGTATCAATATGGTGCCGGATACCAATGTGAGGTTGGTTTCTAATGTTGTTATGCAAGAGTTGGTTCCTACCGAGGGTGCTGGGTTGGAACAGAGTGTTTATGCTGATCGGAATCAGAGTAATGGTTATGATGTGATTCCTTTGGTGGGGGAACTAAATGCTAATAAGGATGTGCAGGGCATGTTGGTTAATTCTCAGAATTTGGTTACTGTTCCTGTGAAATTAATGGAATCCCAAATTGTTTTGGGTAGTAAGTCTGAAAGGGTTGTTGGGTCTCAATGTGACTGGTCGAATAATTCATCGGAGGATAACTCGGATTCTGAACCAGTTTCAGATCCTGATTATGATTTTAAGATGTTTTCGGATAGAGCATTGAAGGGAGATCATCGTGGGAAATTTTGGAAACGTGGAGGTAAAAGAAGATGATCTGATTTCCTTCACTTATTTTTTGCGAATTTTCCGGTGGGTTGCTGCGGGGCGATGATGTGGCTGGGACTCCCATCCTCGTTGATTTCCTTGTGGCAACCATCGATATTTCATTCTCTTCTGGATGGTCCTTGCGAGGTCTCGAGGATGTTGGTTGTTCTGGCTGATTGCTGAGCCCTCTTTTGGATTGGTTTTATCCTTGTTTTGTTTTGGTTTCTTCAGCTATTAGGTTTTATTTTTATTTGTTGTTTTTTAGAGAGCTTGTGTTTTGTGTTGGTTTTGTAACCTCCATTTTATTAATGTTATTATCCTTTAATGAAAAAAAATATATCTATATTCGAGATAGAGCATTTCATCTTAAGAGAAAAATAATAATTTGCCTATTCATGGAGCATAAATCTCAAAAAAAATTTGAATGAGAAATTTTTTAAAATTAAATTCATGATCAACCAAACTTCAATTTTAGCAAATTTATAAACAAATTGAATGTCAAAATAAAATGAACCCATTAACACTAAAAGTGATTCAATACACTCTAAATGAGTCTAAATTAAATACTTGAAACTTAATTAGAAACTTAGGCATATTGATTGGGTAAATGATTTGCAAATGTTATATGCTTATAGTCAAATCAATCATTTTTACTAAAAAAATCTAAAAAGCCCAAGATTATTTAATTCATACATCATTAAGGCACTTAAATGCTGAAGGAATGATATAAGATCAAGGGAATCAATATTGGTCGTCAAATGGTTTGTTCTAGATTTCATATTTATGGACTTTACCACTCTTAAAATTTATATACAGATCTCCACTTTCAACTTGAAGAGGAAAATGAGACAAGAGAATGAACAATGGTCACAGTTTTAAAGTATCTCAAAGTTTCATCTAACACTCACTATCAGAGTACAAACTAATCGTCATCATTGGAAAATTATTTGGTCGCTACTGAGTACTGGCAGACCATGTTTCGATCACCACAATTGTAACCTCACATGAACACCATCATTGAAATAATTTCGAGCCATATGTGATTTTTGGATGGGGGCAGCTCTTACTATAACTTCAAAAGACCCTTCATCTTCTCTAGCACATTTATAGTAGAACAATCCCTTTAGCTCCCAATGGATTATCAATTATAGAAGTAGTAAGTCGTCGGCACCAAATTTTTGACTCCATACATTAGCTACAATATTTCTATTGAACTTTTTAGTTTTTGGTCTTCTCTCTTCAAAGGAGAATAATGAAATAAACAAAATATGATCTCTTGAAGACAACTTCAATGTCATTGGACTCATTCAACTTCCATCACGAAATTCATTCTATATTGTTTATGTTTACTATATTGTATTAATATTTTTCCTAATTTTGAGGAACAACGTCATTTATGGCCGATCGATAAAAAATACGTACTAGCTAGTTGAATCGTTTCAATTGAGCTGAGTCCGATGAATTTTCTCTTTTTTGAAATTTTTACTTTAAAATATTAGTATCTCATACATCCTCTTTTATCTATGTTTATATTAAATTTCATTAGATATTTTCTCTTTACCAAATTTTATTAGTATTCTGACATGCAATACTTTTAATTTTAATTTTATTTATATCATATGATATAATATTCAAATTCAAGATTATATTATTGAAATAATGTAATTTAGTATTATATATATATACAACTTTTTAGGGGGAGAATATATAAAAATAAAAACAAAAAACAAAAATCTTTCATAGGGAGTTCTATATAATAGATTAATGTATAAATATTCCTACTTATTTACATGATTTAAACTATAAATGGTTTAAATTCATAATGATGCAAGGAGACATTATATTTGCTAATTAGAATTATTTGATGAAATTAATTCAAAGCATATCTCATATCATGTAATTAATTAGCACATATATTCTTCACAATATTTTAATTTCAATATCAAAGTCATTATCAATATCATCAATATTGATATCTTTCATATCATAAATATCAATATCATTAATAAGATAACATTAAGATTCATTAATTAAATTCCTATATAATATATTATGAAAATATATACCACTAAATAGAATAACTTGAAAGCATTAAAATAAAAAAAAAATAATAATAAAAACCTTGATTAAGGCTTTGATTAAGGCTTTGTTTGAGACAGCTTTCTTTCTGCTTCTTAAAGTAATTTTTAGTATAAATTTTTTAATTTTATACTAGAAAACTGTTTTAAGAAGCAGAAAGAAAGTTGTCCCAAATGAAGCCTGCGACTTCATTTAGGATAGTTTTCTTACTACTTTCTAAAGTAGCTTTCTAGTAGAAAAATTTTTAGTTCAATAAATTTTGGTACTAAAAAGTTGATTTTAAAAACTGTAAAAAGGCAGTTCAAACAAAGCCAAATGCTTCATTTCGAACAACATTCTTACTATTTTGTAGAACTATGGTAGAGTGTAATTTTGTAAGTTGTAAAAAGTAACTTATTAACACAAATTTTTTTGAAAGCAGTCAAAAAGTAATGACTAAATAAAATTAAAATTATAATATCAAAATAAAATAATAAGAAAGCAGTCTCAAACGAAGCCTAAATTGAGTCTAAGATGAACTAATTATATGAGAAATTTTTCGGTTGTTGTTGTTTCATTAACTATATGAAAGAGCAAATGGTACTATGGGCCTTAGCTTAGGTTTTTGCTGAGCTTATTTTGTTGGGCCAATTAGAGTCAATATCAAAGGCTTTTCATGTTTGAAAATAAGATGAGAAACTATGACGGTGATCTATGGGCAAGTCCAGTGGGCTTACTCAATTTTTATTGGGCCTTATGAACATGCTCAATTAATTGGGCATGCGTGCAAATAAGAGGCTACATTAAATAGTTTAGTTCATTTGGTTCTGAAGATCAGAGACATGAATATATGCTCAATTTTTTTATTATTTTTTAGTACAAAAATTTCTTGAACTAAATTTTTTTTAATGAGAGATTATTAGGTACAGAGTGCGGACGGGGAGAACCGTTCGCAACAAGTATTGGGTACAGGGTACCTAGCGGTACCCAGCGGTACCCAGCGGTACCGAGTGGTACCCAGTGCTATTTGGTTTTGCCTATTGTGCTATTTGGTTTCTATTATCCGTTGGAGCATTTTGAGATCTCTTCTTTTGTAACAATTATGCATCACAATCTAGATTTGCGGTCGCCATGGATTGAACTTATCCTAAAATATTTGCGACAATCAAATTAGTGAACTTGTAATTTAAGATATTTGATTGCCGCAAATTTGTATTTGCAACAAGTTTTGCCCTTAGTGGTGACAATTTCTTGGCTCACAATCTTAGGATAGGTTTTTCCTCATCTTACAATTCCATCATAAATACATTTAAAATTCAAATTGGATTTTCTTATCATAATATTAATAATAATAATAATTTCAGATGTGAGATGACATCTAAATAATTTTATTGTGTTTGATTTAAAAAAAAAAAGTATAAAAATTAATATTTTAATTAAAAAATATAAATAATTCATTCTTTCTATCAAATTTCATCAACAAAAAAATCTTCATAAAATTTGATCAAATTGGTTCACCAAATTATTTTGTAAGTTGTGTATATTGATAGCCTTTATCTTCTGTTTTGAATAATTTGCCATAAAAAGCTAATCCATTGGAGGAAGAACTTTACCAAGATTTTGATATTATCACCTTTAAATGCAAGATTAAAATGATTTATTCTTATGAGCATCATTTTTATTAGTGACCAGTACGATATTTTAAGAATTTTTAATGGGAGTGTCAACATTTGACCCGACCTGATATATGATCTGGTCTTGATCTGAAAAATTTCAAGTTCAGGTCAACTCGTTTGGAAACAGATTGGATTTGTGTCAACCCGAAAATCCTAAGTTAATCCGAAGCTGACCCGGTCGCCCCCATGCCTGCAGCAATCCCGCACTCGTGCTGGCAGTAATCCCTCCCTTGGTTGCATCCTCTCATATGCATGAAATTTTTCTGTGCGGACGTCGAACGTCGTCCGAAGACCAATAAGAATACACCACGTCACCGCCTGCTTGGTACCAGGCTCAGTATCGTGGCTTGGTATCGCTGACGTGCCACATTCTGATTGATCTCCAGACAGTGAACAGCGTTCGATGTCCGCACATAATAATCTCTCGAGTACCCCCTCTGTGCTGTGAAATTATTATGTGCAGACACACAACGCCGTCTTGAGACCAATCAAAATGGGCCACGTCACCCCCTGCTCGGTACCCGGTTCTGTACTATATGATACCGCGGCTCAATACCGCTTGGTTCTGAGCTCGGTAGTACTGACATGACGCATTCTTATTGCTTTCCAAACGGGAAACTGTATTCGTCGTCCACGCAGAATAATCCTATGCACTCGTGCACTTTTTCGTTGGCCGTGTGCTTCAGTAAGGTTGATGGGAAATCCGGCACCAATCTTGATGTGTTCCTGATTACACACACAATGATCTTCGTATAAAGCATTTTACCATTAATAGAAGAAATTTAAAACTACAGCTTTGGAAATTATTAGGCCAACTAATGTACACTAAGAAAACAAGTTAACTACAGCAAGATATATATACATTATAAGCATATAAATGTTAGCAATTAATACATCCCCTAACCATTATTATCCCCATATAATCGAAGGTTTAACAATATTTAGTTTTAAGAATTACTATTTTTCATATAATTATCAAACGCATTCTCTCTTATTTAACATATCAAAATCAAGGATTTGTTTAGCGTGATTGTAGCGTTTTATAAAGTTGTTTATGAAATTGTAGTAAAAAAAGTAACTTACGTTTTGTTTGGGATAATTTTCTTACTGCTTTGTAAAACCGCCGTTTCAAAAGCAGTAAAAAAAATAGTAGTCAAATAGAAATTATGGTTGCGGTCTAAAAAACAAAGTAGTAAACAAACTGTTTCAGATGAAGACTTAGGGTTCCTTTGGGACAGGTTTCTTAATGCTTTCTAAAACAGTGTTTTTGTTAAAAAAAAATCGAATTAAATCTTTTTGTTCTAAAAACTTATTTTAGAAAGTAATGAGAAAGCTGTCCCAAACGAAACCTTAGTTATTCTAATTGCAGAAATAATTTTTCACCATATAAAGTATTAACCAAATAAAATTATGATTGGTGTCTCAAAAGTGAAGTAATAAAAATGCTATCCCAAATATACCATAGATTATGATCAAAATAATAATCATATTTTTATTTTTTATCTCTTACATTGAGTAAACCATAAATGACTTATTTTATGAAAGAGATTATTTTATAATTATTAATAATATGATTCATTTTGGTTCAAACTTTAAAATTAAAACAAATATTGCTTGGTATAACTCGGTATTGCTAGGTATTATTTGGTAATAACGAGGAATACCATAATGTGAAGACCCAATACCGAGTTATACCAAGCAATACCGAGCAATACTGAGTTATACAAAAAAATACCGAGAAAAACTCGGTACAGCTCGGTATAACTCGGTATTGGGTCTTCACATGATGGTACTCCTCGTTATTGTTTGGTATTGCTCGGTATTTTTTATTTTTTGGCGCGATTTTAGCTCCGACCGGACGTAGCTCTACGTCCGGTCGGAGGACGTAATAATTGTTCCAAACTCACACACAAATCACATACATAAGACTTGAATCCAATATCTCTTGATTGATAGACGAAGCTCCCAACTAACAGATGAAGATGAACTCCGTTGTCCATACGAAAATCCAACATTAAAGGATTAATGAATGAATGAATGGCAGTACATAGCCACCAAATTCAGTTCATTTCATTTCATTTGTTCCCCTCAAAACCAGCAAATAAACGAAATATTTATCTCATTTATCTCCAGAATTAAAACTATTAAATGAAAAATAAAGTTTCTTACAACCCAACCCAACCAGCTTGAATTAAATTTATTTATTTATCCACAATTAATTTCCACTTTTCAGAGAGAGGATATATACAGTCATAATTATCATAATATATATTCAGATCCAGTCATTTAATTTCCTAAATTAGCCTCCACAAAATCATCCAAATATATTCGTATAATCTCACATAATCTCTACAATTAATTTATGCAGTAAAGTCCTAATCCTCATCAAAAGCTTCTTTGCTTTCTGTAATGAATTTCAGCTATATAAAGATGCCATTTTTTGCTTCTCTCATTCCCTCCACCGCCATGGCGAGGAAGAAGGTGAAGCTTGAATGGATAGCTAATGACTCTGCGCGCAGAGCCACGCTGAAGAAGAGGAGGAAGGGATTGGTGAAGAAGGTTGAGGAGCTCAGCACGCTCTGTGATGTTAAGGCTTGTCTGATAATCTATGCGCCCAGTGACGCACAGCCGGAGGTTTGGCCTTCTCCCCATGAAGCTAACAAAGTTCTGGCTAAGCTGCGGCGGTTGCCGGAGATGGAGCAGAGCAAGAAGATGATGAACCAGGAAGGTGATTAAAGTTCTTTTCTTTTTTGGTCGTTTAAGATTTACTGAAGTTGAATCTACAAAATTTATCTTTTTGTTTGTACAGGCTTTATGAGGCACAGGATTGGGAAGCTGCAAGAACAGATTCGAAAGCAGGAGAGAGAGAACCGAGAAGTAGAGACAATGCTGATAATGTACAAAGGCCTCATGGGGAAGATGAACTTGCAGAGCTTAGAAATGAGGAGCCTGACAAGCTTAGCCTGGCACATTGAGCTCAAGCTGAAGGAAGTAAAGAGGAGATTAGAGCACCTTCCATTAGAGATGGTCGCTGCAAAGGCAGATATCAAGGAGGAGCTGCCTCCAATGGCAGAGATTATTATGAAGGAGGTGGCGGCGGCGGCGGTGGCGGAGCCGACTCCGGAAACGAAGGAGAAGCTGGTGTTCGACGAGGCCATGGAGGATCTGCAGAGGCAGGATTGGTTCCGTGATATTATGAATCCACAGGAAGAGATCATGAATAACGTTCCATTCTATGAACATGGAAGTCCTGCATGGTTGGATTCTTACTATCCAAAGAACTGAGGGGAATGAGAGATCAGTTCAAGATATGTATTGCAGATTTTGTTGGTTCCAAAGACAAATTATTTTGGGCTATTGGCACCAATAAGTTTGTAAGTGATTGTAAATATTCAATGCCAATGGTAATGATGAAAATACAAGATGGGATGAGAGAAGGGTGGTCTCTTTTTGTTGTTTAATTACTTTTTATTTTAAATTTGACTAAGTAGAGATTGTTGTTTAATTAGCTTAATAAATGACTAATTATAATTAATGGTATATACTAATTATAATTTAATTAGCTTGATTAAGATTGATAGAAGATATATTAATATAATAAAATAATGCAACTGATCACCTTGGTCTATGGTTGAGAGCGTTGGCTACTGACTAAGAGATCATAGATTCGAGTGTTGCGTATGTGATGTGTGTGTGAGTTTGCCTTAATTGACCTAAATGTCCAACAACAATAACAACATCAAACCTTTATCCCACTACGTGGGGACAACTCAGGAATCATTTTTCTATATTGTGTCCGGTTAAGAGTCAAATTCTCATTTAGATACAATAAAGAAAAGTCATTTTTAATATTTCTAATTAACCAAGTGTCTGTAGGTTTATCTCAACCATTCTTAACATAGGTTAAATCTAATACATATACTCTCTTAACCAGGTCATTAGAAGGTCACTGTTTTATGTGACCAAACTATCTAAGGTGACTTTCTCTAATCTTATCTGCCATTGGAGCTTCTCCAACCTTTTCATGTTTATACTCATTTCGTATCTTGTCTCTAAGAGTAAAGCCACTCATCCACATGAGCATCCTCATCTCTACAACACTTAACTTAATATTATGCTTCTCTTTTAATGACCAACATTCTGCATCATAAAACATTGTTAACTCTAACTTCCATCATTAGCTCTTTGTAAAATGATGAAAAATATATTATTTTAAAAATGATGAAAATTTTGATAAAAGGAAACATGTTTTTGCTTCTATGTTTGAAAACAATAAGTTCATTAAAAAAAGGCCTTTTTTACAATAAAATATAATAAAAAAACAAAATAAATTAAAAGAAACTATAAAACATAAGAAATAAAAGAGAACCAAATGGACCCCAAAGAACTCTTAAAATTAACCTAAAAATAAGAAAAATATAACCATCTAATAATATACTAAAGATATCTAAAACATGTATTCTTATTAATGACTTGATCGCTTAAAGTCACAAACCTCCCACTAGATCTATTAATATAAAATTATACTCTATGAATTCGGTTTTAGATTACTCAAATAAAAACCTGTAGACTCTAAGGCTGATCAGCTTTATTATTCAAGTTTACTCAAACAAAAACCTGTAGACTCTAAGGTTGAGCTCTATTATATATATATATATATATATATATATATATATATATATATATATATATATATATATATATATATATATAATTTTATATATTTTTAAATTATATATATTAATTACATTTATAATGTATAAAATTTTCATTAAGTTTATATTCTAATACCCTTAATTTAACTATTTAAACCTACTACGTTTTTTTTTTTTTAAATTTTAAATTTTAAAGCGGTGATCAATTGCATTTAAGAAAGAAACTCCCTAATATTTAAAGTGCATTTCTGCTAATTAAGTAACTTTTCATTTCTAATAATCCATAAGATACACCATAAAGCTATTTCCATAAGATATTCCATAAAAAATTTCCGTTAGTATCCGTTCATTTTTAAAAATCAAAATAAAGCTACACCATAAGATTTCGTGGCTCTTAGCCATCTCCTACCGAGTGCTTGACCTTGCTCTACGACGTCCGGAAGTCGCGATGGGAGTTCGCTACAAAGGCAATGATATTTTTCTACATTTTCTCCTTGCGTGCTTCTTCGACGTATTTTTTGAAGAAGAGCTTTGAAATAGTCGCTATAGAAGCTTATTCGCCTTTTTTTTTTACGAAGTTCTTCTTTTGGGATGGGAAGTCACGACAGGAGCCCAACCATATGAGAGTTTTGAAAGAGTCGCTAAAGAATCTTCTTTGTCTTCTAGAACATTGTTTCCGTTGGATCGGAAGTCACGACGGGAGTGCACCGTGAAGGTAATGATCTTTTTCTCCTTGTTGTTCTCTTCCGTTCTTCAACATATCATATGAGATTATATTCACTTTTGTTACCATATGCAATTATTCTCCACTCAGCATTCATATGATCCTTTTGTACAAAACAAAGATTCCTAATTTAACGATTATAATCCCGACAAAATTCGTGTAACAAATTTTCACAATTATATGTTATACTGATTTTGTTTCCTGCAATGAAAATATTTTGACCATTTTATCTTCAAAGTTAAACAAGCATAAAAAAAGAAGAACATGCCAATGATAGAAATTTCATTTGGTTTAATAAATGGAAGAATATTAATATGGCTTTCTTTAGAACAATTTTTTAATGCTTTCTATAATTTTTTAATAAAAAAATAGTAATCAAAAGTTGTCCTCAATGAAGCGCAAGAATATATTTATATGAATAATTAATTGTAACACCCCATAGCATCCCTTAACAGGCATGGAGTATTACTAACATAATCATCTCATCATTTGATCAAACAATACTTTTGAATATTTGAAAATCTTTATAAAACATCCAATAGTCCTCATTCATCCCTTCAATAAGCAACTAATAACTTTAATTTCAACATGAGATACTTACAGAGCCACTACTAAAGAAAATCCGGAGTAATATATTACTAGTTACATACCACAAGTTTAGACTTCCCAAACATAGATAAATACTAACATAATATAACATGTGGAATACTTGATAATTTAATCTGTTATGATCCTCTCCTTGCTCTTTCCTGTAACAACAGCCAGTAATAAAACACTGGTGAGCTATGAGACTCAGTAAGCTTTGCAAATTAATTAACATTTAAAGTACAATCATTGAGAATAATCAAACATTGAAATCATTATAAATTTGTAATTGACTTTAATATTTATTTCTTATGAATTATACAATGAATATCAATTTTATCTATAAAGATTTGGCTACAATTCATAACATTATTCAATGGAGCCCAGACAAACCTGGCATTATCGCCATTGAATTACATAGAGGTCCCTTTTGCCTCTTTAGGGGTCCCTTTTTCCCCACATGCTATGTAGGTATCATATTCTCTGGGGTCCCTTTAGCCCTCCTGTAATACAGGTATATTATATGGGGTCCCTTTTGCCCATGGGGTCCCTTTTGCCCCACCTGTGATTACAGTTATACATCATTTGTAGCCAAACTTTACTTTTCAATTGATATTCACAAAGCTTTCAATGTTCATAAGTCATACTTAAGTTGTTGCATTCTTTCATAATCATTGCTGTAATCACCGGTATACAATTAAAATGCACATCATATGCAAGTAAATTGACATCTTTTCAAAATAGTATCAAATAGGAAAATATTTAAATTAACATACTAAACCTTATTTTACCCTTACTTGATGTCATTATGTGTCTGGTTGTTCATACCTGAAAACTTGAATTGAAAATCCTTTCTATACATTAAACAAATATAATAACATTTTTTTTTCTTTAATGCATTCAAAATCAACCTTCATGCCTATAAATGAAAGTTCTTATATTTGAATATAATTGCATTACTTACCTTCTTGCCGAGGTGTCTCCAATTCTCTACTTTGAAGTCTTCTACTATTATAAGTCACTTTGAAGCTTTCTCTTTGTATGAATGTATCTGAAGAAATCCTAATCTTACAATTGTATATATTTAGAACTTTTATAATTTCTTTTTAAGAATATAAAAGACAATGATAATGCACCAAGAATGCTTACCTCTTATTTTCACTACAAAGTCCTTATCATTCTTCCTTCACGGTTATCGATTCTTCATGCACAGTACTTATTTCCTCTACACAACACTTTATCGATCCTTTATAATTTCCAACACTGCATCAATTCATTTCCATCTGCCTTCTGTTATTCGCCTCAACAGCACATTAGCCTCACACGGCTGCTATCTAATTACTCTCAACTGATCCCAATTTCCCACTGTGCCCCTAATTCCTCTTGCCGAATTGCTACATGTTATCTGTTACCGAAGATTGCTACAAAAATTTCTAGTTAGTGTGTCGAAAATCCACAGCATTCCACTGTTCTGAATCCTGCACTGTGCCGAAACTTGCACTGTTCCGTAACCTATAATTCCTCCCTGTTTCACATACAGCAACTCCTTTATCATTAATTGCCTCCTAAGCTTATCGTGAAAACCACTAAAAGAGTGGCCCCACACCAATAACTGCTATCTCATTATAAATCCCAAAGGAAACATCTCTTAAAAAATAACTGATACGAATTAACTATAAGAAATTAATTTTACTTAATAATAATATTTCATTTATTTAACAATAATTATTTAAGTGTTTTTAAAATTCATTTAACTTTAAATGAATTGACTTTTGAATTTTTTCATTACCTGTAAAGTTGGATGTAACATTAATCCATATAAATCCTTTATTATTTGGCACTTGTATTCATTATTATTATCAAGAATCATATCATTTTAGAAATAGGTCTATTTTTTTATGATTAAGAATAAGATGATTGATGAAAAACATATAAAATAAATTTATTAAGAGAAGTTTAGTTATAGAGGCTCTAAGGAGGGAGCAATTATTACGTCCGATCATCGAACGCGTTCATATATAGACCAATAACCATGCGCCACGTCACCTAAAACTCGGTATTGCTCGGTATACATTCGGATACGTTCGGATTTGACCGGACGTAATAATTACTCCTAAGGATGAGGGAAAAATTATTCTGTGTTGAGTTCTGATGGGAAGAACTGTTCAGACATGTGAATTTACACACTGTATACAAAATGTGTATCAAATTTTTAAAATTTAAGAGAATTAAAATTTTAATTAATTTGATTCTTTATAATATATATATATTTTAATTTTATTAACGTGTACTTACAAGAAAAAAAGATTTGGACGCTTACATGTGATGTCTTGCCAACTCAATGCTATTTTTAAATTTTTATTTACGTACATTTAATGCACGTGCAATAAAATTAATATATATATAATCTTGCATTTGAAGGGCATATTTTCAGCTCAATTTTCTCTCAAAAGATCTCTATTCTAGTTAAGTTGAATCTAAGATGGTAAAGCTCTACAAGATTTAGAAGTCACACAACAAGAATTGGTGAAGGTGAAGAAGAAAAATTTTTAACAAATGGATTCCATGAATAATGTGAAATCCCAATCTCGACTAGTTGAATTAGAAGCATTTCAAAAGGGATGTAAATACCTTGTTTTTTTTTTTTTTTACATAAATACACCAAAAAAAAAAATCTGCATCTTTTCAACTAAAAATATAGCTCAAATGAATATTGTCCCCAGAAGTTGAAAATTACAAGTTGACCCACTAATGTTCAAGAAAATGTACAGCAGCACCCCTAATATAGGCTAATTAAGGCAAGATTCGAACTCAAAACTTGTTAATTGATAGTCAACGATCTTAACCAACAGATCAAAATGAGCGGCATCTATAATTGCTTCAATGTGTACATACAAACTTCAAGCTCACCAACAAAAACCAGACAGAAATTCCTATCATATCTTAAATCTATAAAAAAAACCTTCACATAACTCTGGTGAAGAATATCTTGGAGCTGAACAAAATAGCTCAATAGATTGATTTCCTCTCTTAAATTAAAGAAGGTTTATGGAGTAAAATACCTTATCAAAATGGTTGAGCATCATCTTCTTCACCAATGGGAGGCCAAAAAAATTGAAAATTGGATTATTTTATCACCACATTATAGTGGAGTTGTTCTGCAAGAGCTGTGGAGTCATGCAATGTTGTTGCCATTGTTGATTGCCTTGAGCTCCAACACCAGAAATATCAGATTCCTTGTTCTCCTCTTCTATTTCCATAGATGTATGAGCATCTTCTGCTTCCATTTGTTCTTCAATTAGCTCATTTCCAGAAGCCAAAGCTTCCATTACTTGTCGAGTTACAGAGACATGAGATGGAACCCAAGGAACCACAGCTAAGCATTTATTAGTTGGTGATTGCAGATCTTCCTCACGCTGTTCTTCAACTAGCATGTTAGGGTTTCTTGGCCAGAATGTATAATCTGTACTTAATGATATCAAGTAGGCAATATATTAGTTCAGTAAACCATACCAAGTTATGATTGTTGTGACAAAAAGGAAAGAAGATGACCATTCAATGGATTCTTTTTATAAGAAATAAAGATGGTAGTTTGCCAACAGTGAGAGACGACAAAGTTGATTAGACAAAAAATTTTAACATAAGTTCTTGTAGCATGAAAAATCAAAAGGCCTTTACTAGGGCTGTCAAAATTGGGCCAGGTTCGGGTCCAACTCGAAACTGAACAGTTCGACCCGACCCAATTTTGTCAAATAGGTCGGTTTTCCGAACCCGAACCCGACCCACTTCGGATATGTTTTACTAAATTTTTTTTATTTAATTCGATTTATTTAAACCTAAATCAAATTAAGGTAAAATTTACTTCAATCATTTAAAATAAATCAAGCTTAATTTAATTTGCGCAACACAGTTTATTATTTTTTAGAAATATCATTTACTTATTTCATAACAATCTTTTACCAGAACCGGATTCAGGTCGAGTTTTCAGGTCGGGTCAAATATTGACACCCCTAGCCTTCACTTAAACGGTACATAGAGTCTTTAATTTCTAACTTAGAATTCTAGGCATTAGTCTCAGTAATGATGAATTTTTAAATATCTAAATAAATTTAATATATTTGATATATGTAAATGACTTTGGGCCCACCTAATGAAAATATAAAATAAATTTCTACTCTTACAAAAATAATAACCTCAATCTAAGTTATATGAAAATATGGCGTAAGAAGGAAGCCAAGATAACTAGTGTAATGGTTAAACCAAGAAAAAAAAGGGAGGACAATGGAATACAAAAATATATAATGAGAAGGATTCAGGATGTACTTACTCTTAAGACAAGTGATCAGTTTTGGGTTAATTTTTAAAGAAGAGGCAAACTGCGTATCTGGAGGTTTATACATAACAAGAGCTCTTTCTTCATTGAATGTGGAAGGCGAAACAGCTTCAGTTAATCCTGACCTCTCATCCAGCACAGCACTGCACATTTCTTCATCGGGCAGTAGTCCTTTTCCAAGCACCGAGGTGGTAAATGGTTCAATATTGTCGGAGATCAAAGGCAATTCAGCATCCTTATACATAAATCAAAACAGAAAACTAATCAACTTAATAATTAGTGCAATCGGGTGCTTCAGCAGGAAAACATTAAATAAGATCATTAAGATTTCGTTTGGGATGACTTTCTTATTGCTTCTTAAAACGGCTTTTTAGTACAAAAATTAAAATTTTTATACTAAAAAGCCACTTAAAGAAGCAGAAAGAAACCTGTCCCAAACGAAACCTAAATCATCATATCAGCCGTTCAATATAAAATATCATATCATACAATTGCAGAAAGAAGTAAGAACTTCTCATCCAAAACAAAATGGCTAAAGAGAAGGAATGCCACACAAAGATCCTATGTTGGTGGCAAATAAATTCTCATCATTTGACCGATAAGCCTTGATCAAGAACGAGCATAAACAGATGATGCTTCCATTTAGATCAAGTCATAAGAAAGAAACTAATCATAGACATCCACAAAACGAGTCATGACATCTATTTTAAAATCAATAAAAAAATAGATTTATTTCATATCTAAAAGGTGGGTTACTTAGAATAATCTAGACACGAGACTTCTTCAAAATTTCCAACAGAGTTTTCTGAAAATTGATACAATCGAAAGAAGGAAGATTGGACAATGATTAATTGTTAGTTGTCTAAGATCCCCCAAAGCTCCTCTTGTAATTTACAATGCACATAGCTATTGTCAATCTGTTCTGGTCCATGGATGATCTTTTGAGCTCCACAAAATAGCCAAGCGAGTCTGTGCAAAGTTCACTTATTGGTTTACAAGCAAGCCTCAAAGTCATACAAAAAGATTCTCGCCACCAACCCCATCAGGTTTCAGAGCATGGACTAAAATCTGAGCTGGGACACACGAAATGGTTGAACAACTGAGGTTGAATTGGGCTTAAGAACAAGAAACAAAGATCGTACCTAGCCAGTCTCTAGTTAACGATCTTCACGCATTTCAATGAGAGCTTGAACCTCTGCTGTTTTGCAAGCTTGTTAATAACCTGAAGTACATCAAATTGAAAAGACCCTTTGTGGATCCCTTCAAGCTCACCACATACAAAAAACCTCAACAACATCCTAAGATTGGAGTCATGCATACTCCACAATGGTTACTTGAAGACTAGTCAATGATCTTCAAGCTTCTCTGAAATCTCCTTATCTCATCGCAAGGTAGAGTAGAATCATTGTTGTATCCTGGTCTAGTATTGCTCCAAAATAAGTTTCATTCATAAATCCTAAACTCAAGGCTGCTCTGAATGTGACAACTACTACGGCTTCTCTAGACTACGACAATGATGTGTTACAAATCCACGGCGATAGTTTTTGCTTCAGGATTGCCTTCCCATATTTTTGTTGTTGAGATAAACTCTATTACTCTTGCCTTTTGCATTTCTTCCACACTATTTCACCTCCCACCGAACATTATAGATAAGAGTGAAAAAGAGTGTATATTTTAAATGTATCACAAAAATTATTTCAATGCATTTGATTTGCATCAAATCAATAATTCATATATTAGTAAAATACATGCATTTTGAAACATTCAACCATACAACTCCAAAAGAAATGGAATTCATGGACAATTTACAAGAAAAAAAAAAAAACTACCATTTTACCTCTTCAGCTTCTACACAGAGAAGACAAGTAAAAGAGAGTGATGTTTAAGAAGAGCTTGGCTCGTGCATCCAATGGCCAGAATTATCCTTGTTGTCCTAGCCACTCAATTGAATAGCTGCTAGGACAAGTAATTGATAGATTTCTGAAATGTCACAACAAGAATAATTTCAAAATGCGTAGAATTTTCCCTTTTATTCATTTACAAATGCCTCTACATCTGGCAAGCAAGGAAAACTATCCTATTCCTCTCTCCCACTTCTCTCTTCTCACAAACTTTAAGTTGAGCAATGAGAGAAACCGCCAAACAAATCCAGTGATAGTTCTCTTGTAGACTCCAAAACGACTTTCTTCCTCTCTTAAAACAGTAACCTCTTTGGTGATATCCTCCACTTCTCAATCATCCACCACATATCAGTGAATCGTAACGGAAGCCCTAAGAAACTTCAGTGACGGCCCTCACAGTATCATCGGCCAGGCAGTAATCCACAGCCAAAACCCGATAATAGAGCGAACACAAGCATAAAATAGACAACTAAAAAGCTACAAATCAAAACTCTCACATCTGGTTCAAATGAACAAGCAAATTTCACATTATGGCCTTCATCTTCTATTTTTCTGCAGGCCGATTTCATGAAAGCGGTTAAAAACCCATAAGAACCGAAAAGATCTAAAAGAGAAGTATTACCAGCCTCCGAATCTTCGTAGCCGGTGCAGATAACAATAAATCCGAGAAATCGCCGTATACCTCATCCAAACCTTTCCTCTTCATCTTACTCGACACGTAACTCGCCATTTCCAGCTACACAGAAAAAAGCCCTAAACGGAATCACCGATTCACCGGCACATCTCCAAGATTCTCCGTCCTCCGTCCTCCGTCCCTCCTTTCGTTATAGCAGGCCCGCTACCCGAGAAAACGAGAAAAGCAGAAGCGATTCCCCCTTTTAATGCTTCTAGAGCTCCCTTTTAGTTACTAATTATTTCCCACTCTATATTTTCTTTTATATATATATATAAGCCTTAAAAAAAAATTAACTTGAATTGAAGTAATTAACATTTTTAATTAATTTATATAATAATTATATATGATCTGAAAAAATTGTATTAAAATTTAAAAAGGTTCAAAGATACTAATACTTTTATTATTATAAATATTTTTTAGAAGAGTAAAAAAAAAAAAAAGTGAGAGTAAAATTTTTTTTTACCCCTTCTAAAAAGTTATTTTTGCCCCCCCTAAAAATTCTCGTACTAATTTGACCTAAAATATTTATATATCTCTTCACATTTTATTATAATATTTTCTTTCATGTTTTTCATGACAGTTTAATTACACCTTTTTTTTTATTTTTCTTGCTTAAAATTTTTAAAAAAACTTTTCATAATATATAGATATATAATATTTTTTAATATTTAATTATTTTTGTGTTATATTTGTCCCGTCTCAAAATTAAAGCCGGTTCCACCCCCGCAAACAAATAAGCTTTCTCGTGAGCCAAAGAATAAAAGCTATATCTAGAGTTGTCAAAACCGGGTCACGGGTCGAGTTCGGGTCCAACCAGAAATTGACCCGACACTGTTCAACCCGACCCGTTTTTGCTAACGGGTCGGTTTCCCGAACCCGACCCGCTTCGGGTCCCAGTTAACCCGAACCCAGCCCGATTCAGGTATATTTTATTAATTTTTTTATTTAATTCAATTTATTTAAATCTAAATCAAATAAAGGTAAGATTTACTTCAATTAATTTAAAATAAATCAAGATTAATTTAATTTGGGCAATAATGTTTATAATTTTTTGAAATATTATTTACTTATTTCTTAAAAATCCATTAAAACCCTCCTAAATTAATTAAAAACAGGTCAAACTGGGTTGATTTCGGATTTTTGGGTCAACCCGAACCCGACCCGGTTTTACAAACGGGTCGAAATCCCTAACCCGAACCCGACCCAGTTCAGGTTGACCCAAACCCAAAATTTTCAGGTCGGGTTCGAGTCGGGTTTTCGTGTCGGGTCATATATTGACAAGTCTAGCTATATCTTAAATTTGAACTCAATTAATTAATTAAACTTAAACAAAAAAGACTCGAGCTCGATGTGAATCATTTAAACCCCTAAATTCAAGTAGAACTAATGTAATGAATAGGGCATAATTTATGCGATCACCATGTTTAAGCTTCGTTTGATTTCTTAAAGCAATTTTTTAATTCAAAACTTAAAATTTTTGTATAAGAAAACTACTTTAAGAAGCAGTAAGAAAATCGTCCCAAACGAAGCATTAGTTTGGACAACTTTTTTCCTACTTTTAAAAATACCTTTCTAGTACATTACAAGAATTCATATAGCAATCCCATGTAGTATGATAAAAACTTGATGTTGGTATTCTTAGTTAAATTTTTAGTATATGACTTACAGAAAATTAGTATTAAATTGTAGAAAATGACTCAATGTAAGAAATGGCATACATTAAAATAGTGAAAGTTCTAAAATTCTGCAATATAAAGTGCTTTATTTCTGGGTCTCTCATTTTTCTTTCAAGCGCAACTGATTTCTTCAAAATGCAATCGCTTCCATGATAAGACCTAGGCTTCGTTTGGGACGGCTTTCTTATTACCTCTTAAAGTAGTTTTTTAGTGCAAAAATTTAATTTTTTTTAACTAAAAAGTTGTTTTAAGAAGTAGTAAAAAAATCGTTCCAAACGAAATCCAAAAAAGTTACACTTGCTGCTGATAAGCAACACAGAAATTAATTCCAAGTGATTACTACAAGAATTAGGCTTTGTTTGGGACGGTTTTCTTTCTGTTTATTAAAAAACTGCTTTAAGCAGTAAAAAAGCCGTCCCAAACGAAGCCATAGACTTCGTTTGAGACCGCTCTCTTACTGCTTCTTAAATCAGTTTTTTAGTACATAAATGTTAATTTTTATAATAAAAAAATACTTTAAAAAAACATTAAGAAAGCCGTCTCAAACGAAGCCTTGAAAAGCAGATAAAAAAAGTAGATTCTGCTAAACATCTGAAGAAATAAACAATTTTGGAGTTTCTCTTCTAACATTAAACAATAGATAAGTAGGCATAAGTCAATCATAGGTCATCTGATAGATTTTATTACATTATCTCTGGCAAATGTTTGAGACAACTTATTTAAATAGATAGACCTTCAATTTTATAGAGCAAATAAGCATTCAGATGTAACTCATAATATTTGTTGATCCAGGAAAGAACTAACTGGATGAGTCGATGAACTTGATCCACCGGGTGCCGCAGAGCAGAGCATAAATGGCTGAATTATTTCATCTTCAAAACATCATAAAATGTGGAAGGTCTCTTCCTCGACTTATAACAAATTTCCTGCAGAAGAAACCCAAAAGAAAAGAGAAATTATTAGGATAATAATGAGCAAAAACACTAAGTTGATAAATAAAATTCAAGAAATACATAAATACATGCAAGCACAAAATTTATGTGATTTGATAATATCCACTTAAATGTAGGGAAGCATAGATATATAATAAGCACTAAAATTTAAAAAAGGTTATAATGAGAATTCACATTATACAAAGTAGGAGATAAGAATAAATAGATCATTTTGTCTATCTTAATAGCCGTTAGAGAATGCAATCACTTTGTTCTATATATGAAAATGGAGAAGAAGATATAATTGTTGCTACAATTACTCTCTTATTCTGTTGTAGGAGCCCAAATGAAAGTTAATTAGAGCCAAAATTAGCAGCATTTCTATTTGAAGAAGCCAATATCATCCTCCCAACAAGCACTTACAAAAAAAAAAAAAGGGATAGGAAAATGTTTAGAGAAAAGCAGTATTGCACAATGTCAGAGCAGCAATTTTACCTCTACAGCTGAAGCGACACGTAAAATTGTAGCCTCTCCCCATGGACGACCAATTAATTGCAGGCCAATGGGAAGTCCTTCTTTATCATGCCCAATCTGAATGATTAATTAAGATATTAACTACCGATCATACATCTACAAAAATTCATGATATCATTTGCTGAAAACAAACATGAAAGAACTACCAGGTCATATTTGCTGAAAATAGACCTGCAAGTGATTCTAACAGGTCAAATGGAATAGAGTGAGTTAAAGGAACTCTGAAAAATGAACTATACCATGTCAAATGGAATAGGTCAAATGGAATAGAGTGAGTTCAAAATCTTGGTGATTTAGTTGTAGTTTTATTATTGGAGAAATTTCTAATGATTGCTATTGATAGGAGGTTTTACACTTCAACAAAAACGGGCTTCTTATTGAAACTAGAATCACACCTAACCGGACATAATAAGCAATTTTCCTTGCACAAAATTTCAGCCCAACTAAGAATCAATACACATTTAAGTGATAAATTATCGGGATGCTAACAATTTAGAATAATAATATAAAAATGTAGGGATAAACTTTTCTCCCATTAGATTTTGATGTTTACCTTTGAATGCATGTTCATTCTCTTCAATATCTCAAAAACTAGTGAAATATACAATTTCAATATTTTAAAAGATCATTTAATCACGAATCAGATGCATCATTTTTTTTTTGCTTCAATTGCATAAAATAATGAGGAATTAAGTTAATGTCTCATACTTTAAAATTATGGATATGGAGCATAGGTTGCGGAGTGATACTAATGTTTCTCAAAATCAATTTGGATTCATGCCGGGTAGGTCTACAATGGAAGCTATACATTTACTGAGAGGTTTGATGGAGAAGTATAGAGAATAAAAAGGATCTACATATGATATTTATTGATTTAGAGAAAGCTTATGATAAAGTTTCAAGAGAAGTGCTATGGAGAGTTCTAGAAAAAAAGTGGTTAATAATGCTTATATTCAAGTCATTAAGGATCTGTATGCAGGAGTTGATACATGTGTTCAAACATAAGGTGATTTGACTAAATATTTTCCTATTTCAGATGGATTACATCAAGGATCAACCTTAAGCCCATATCTTTTTGCTTTAGTCACGGAAGTTCTCACTAGACATTTGCAAGAGGTTGTACCCTGGTGTATGCCTTTTACTGATGATATTCTCCTTATTGATAAGACTAGAGAGAGAGTTGAAGGTAAACTTGAATTATGGAGGTCATCCTTAGAGTCTAAAGACTTTTGTTTGAGTACATATAAAATTGAATATATGGAGTGTAATTTTAGCAATAGAAGATCTAGTGGGGGAATTGTGACTTTGGGCGATCAAGTCATTAATAAGAGTACACGTTTTAGATATCTTGGATTTCTTATTCATAGTGATGTGAAATAGATGGGGATATTATTAGTAGAATTCAAGTTGGATGGTTGAAGTGGAGGAATGCATCGGGCTTGTTGTGTGATAGAAAAGTTCCCCTCAAACTTAAGGGAAAATTCTATAATATGGTGGTTAGACCTGCAATGCTTTATGGAGCATAATGTTGGCAATTAAAAGAGAAGCATAATATTAAATTAAGTGTTGCAAAGATGAGGTTGCTCAGGTGGATGAGTGTCTTTACTCTTAGAGACATAATACGAAATGAGCATATACGTGAAAAAGTTGAAGTAGCTCTAGTGGAAGATAAGATTAGAGAGAGTCGTCTTAAATGGTTTGGTCACATAAATGGCAACCTTCCGATGACCCGGTTAGAAAAGTAGATGCATTAGATTTGACTTATATTAAGAAAGGTAGAGTTAGACCTAAAAAGACTTGGTTAAAAAATATTAGAAATGACATTTTTTTATTAGATTTAAATGAGTATTTAACTCTTAACATAATACAATGGAGAAAAAAGGATTCATGTAGCCGACCTCACATATTGGGATAAAGGCTTGATGTTGTTGTTGTTGCTGCATAAAATAATGATAATTATTTCAAAGTGTTGAGGCTATGAAATGGCTTGCAATAAACAAAAATAGGTTGTCGGATATTGTTTAATGATTTTGATCAGTGATATATATGGGTACAACTAAAATTTTAAAATGGCTCCATATGTCATTCGATCGTCCTTAAAAAGATTGTTTAATAATTGATAGGATGCTTCAAATTTATTTTTCTCTAACTTCAAGAAAAAAAGTGATTTTAATTATAGAGACTTTAAAATTGCTAGGCATTAAATACATGAGACATTTATGATATTTAGAATATATTTGGTAATTTGATAGGTGAAATACATAAATTAAACTAGACTTTAAGAGACTTTTATATTTCGTCCAATTATCCTTATTTTTCTACATGCTTGATGAGAAGTTAAATTATCAAAAAATTGGTGAAACTTGGTCCATATTGACCATGAGCTTTTTTTTTTTGAAGTAGTTTTAATGTTGAAGATGACAATCAATGGTGTGCTGTTAAGTTTAAAAAATATATAAAACCATATATGCAAAATCAAAATGTGGTAAAAGTCCATCTCAAGGACCAAAAGTCTATTTCAAAATTTTTGTCTTATATAATCTTCAAACACAAGATAACACCATTAATTATGATCTACAATAGAAGAATTACATGTGGCCTACTTTCAGTAATTTCTATAATGATTCAGTCACCCATCAATCACGAGAAAATAGAAAGATGATTGGACGGCATATAAAAACCTTGTAAAAGTCTTATTTTACCTATGTATAACAAATTAAAACTATCCAATACATGCCATATATCATCAACAACACATGTATTTGAGTCCAAATCATTTGAAAGACTCTAAACTTTGAAATCATAACTATTTTTTCTTGTAATATAAACTATCCATTGAGAAAAATTGATTTATATGATTAATAATCAAACAATCTTAAAATTTTTTTAACTTGTTTATACGACTATTTTAAATAATATAAAAAAAAAAATGCAAGATTTAATTGGGCGGAGTATGCTATTTCTCAAGATCAATCTCATAATTAGATCATTCTAATGTAACTACATGTAAGACTACGAGTCCATCATTCAGGAGAGGTAATGTACCCTTAGTCCAGAACACACATTTTATTGCATCCCCTTCTCAGTTAGTTAGTGTTCAAATGATAGCTATTCAAATTCATGAAAATTGTTTAAGCCGCAAAAAAATAATTATAGGATTAAATACACCAGAAACTTCAATAACGCAAGTGTTTCAAGTACATGATGAAGCATCAAATTATAATTTTCTTTTGGAGATGCTCTTCATCCATACAATTAAATGTATCACATAAGTTATGACATGCATTCCAATGAGAAATATGGAACCGCAGAAAAAAAATCAACAAATTTTCATTTTTTTTTTATGTTAGACATGGTTACCAATTTAAGTTCGAATATCAAAGAAGAGTTAAGTGATTTGATAAGATTGTGACTTACAGGAATGGATATAGCAGGAAGTCCAAGGAGATTCCCTACTAGAACAAATCGCATGAGATAACCTATAAAACAAATCCCCTTTTTACTGCATATATTAATACAGAATCACAAAGCATATAAATTTTACTTTTCCTTCTATCATAATACAGCATGACATTTAATTTTCCTTCCAATCGGCTAAAAAATTAAATATCATGATATAATACTAAAATTTGAGGATAGCTGAAACACAAAAGCGTCTCCACATATATCTGCTTAAATAATAAGATTTTACTTTTGTAGGCTCGTCATATCCAATAGTCATAGAGAATTACTTTGATTAACGTTCAAGAACTAAAAGACACCCCGATCAAGACCTAGGAAAGCAATACTTCTGATGCAATTTAATCATTGATACTCAGAGGGCTGGAATAATAAAGTGTGTCAAAATACCATAGGACAAAAGTTCATGGTTTATCAAGGTGAAATTTTAGTTTTTTATTATCATTAGTAACGGCTATACCATGAAGCTTTCCTTTCCAAGCATTAAGTTTCCACGGACAGACTTAGGCAGAAGGAACTAAATTACTATATTTTGGAAGGGCTAGGCGATATTGTAGGCTGGCGGTGAAGAGAAAACAATTGCTGAAACGTGTGGAAGGGAGTAGGAAGGGGGTGGTTAAACAGTAGGGGTGCAGTTATAATGCATGATGGTTTCCAGCTTACTTGCATAGCTCTTTGAATCACTCGTGGGAAAAAGAAAGCATCACACTATCCTAAAATGTCTGGGGAATCCAGTGTTCGCTCAAGAAAAATGGCTCTAGGCATGAATCCTGCCTTCCTGACTTAGGGTTCCATTTTTCTTAAGGTAGATTGCTTTTTTAATTAACTAGATTTCCCACCGATGTCCATATTGGGGGTTTATTTATGTCTGGGGTCCTTACTTCCTATAAGTGCAAGACCTCATAGTTAATTATCCCTCTCGCTTCTTAGGAGAGCACTATCGATTAAGGATGAATCACTTTAGCTAGCATAGCTCTAGAATTTTAGGTTTAATAGTCTCGTTTCTATGGAATAGAGGTAGACCCAATCAAGATCCCATAGTCCCGTAATCCAGAGGAAACCATAGATCTCTGCCCATCAATGCTAATGAACCATTGGTTGTAGTGTCAAGGAAATCTGATTAGCAGCCATGGGTTGCCTCCTCTCAGGGATCCTAAGTAGACTGAGGTGATTTATTGTTGATTTTGGTATGTTGGAATTTGAGTTTGGGGCTAATTGCTCCTTTTAGGAGTGGTCCGATAATTTTGGTTTGTTTAGTTTGGGCCTTACGACTCTTTTTAGGAGCGGCTTGTTAGATTTATTTAGGGTGGAGCTTATAGTTCTATTAGGAGTTACCCATTAATTTGAGTTGTGATGGGGCTTACGACTCCACTTAGGAGTTTCCCGTTAATTTATTTAGGATAGGACTTATAGTTCAGCTTAGGAGTTTCCTGTTTAATTTATTTAGAATGGAGATTACAACTCCTCCGCTTAGGAGTTACCCGTTAAATTATTTAGGATGGGGTTTATGACTTTGCTTAGGAGTTGCCCGATTATTCGACTTATGATTGGGCTTATTGCTTCAATTTAGAAGTTTGTCTATAGATTTTGTTGAGGGTAGGAATTATGGCTTCACTTAGAAGTTGCATATTTATTTCACTTAGGTTAGAGCTTATTGTTTCAATTTGAAAGTTACCTATAGATTTAGTTTAGAACAGGGCTTATGACTTCAATTAGAAGTTGCTTGTTTTGATTAATTTAGGGTTTGTTACTTCACTTAGAAGCTCCCTAATAAATTGGTTGGTATAGGTTTAAATGCTTCTAGTACAAGTCGCCTGAGAATTTAATTTAGAGTTTATTACTTCACTTAGAAGTTTCCCCTAATGAATTAGTTTAGAAATGTCTTACTGTGTCATTTAGAAGTAGCCTATTAGATTAGTTTAGAGCTTTAGGGTAGATTTAAAAACAATTTATTTTTACACTTTTTTTCTGCCCCAGCACATTTCATTTTTGCTTCAGCATTATTATTTTAGTTTCAGTATTATTACTTTTTGTTCTTTCTATCACTATTGTTTTTGCTGCAGTACCTTTCTTTAACTTCAACATTGTTATTTTAGTAGTTCCTAAATGCATTTATTTTTTTTACTTGCAGGTATTGGAGCCTGCACTTGTTCGAGTTGGTTCGAGTTTTTGTTGTTTAGTTATGTTTGGAGTTTTGTACTTAGTTGGACCTTTATATTAGGGTATTTAGTGTAAACATTGTCTCTCACTTTTTTTATTATTTAGTTTATTGTATTATATATATATATAATTTAATTAATTAATTTAAAGGAATTTTAATTAATAACAAATTTTTTTATTAATAATTAAACTTAAAGTATTTTCATTATTATGTTATTAAATTAATTAATTATTATTTAAATTAAGTGGAATCATTGAATCAATTTGCATTTAATTAATTATAAAAAGACGTATATTATTATTAAGTGGAATATAATTAGTGTTTAAATTAAGTGGAAATTTTTTTAAAATTAAAAAAACTTTTTATTTAAAAACATATATATCATTATATATACTTTTTTTTTCCTAAAATTTGGCAACCTCCCGATGTCCCCTCCCCACATAAAGAGGTTGGGAAGGCACTTGCCTTTCAATCCACTTGGCCGAATAAAAAATACAACGGTACAAGGGCTTATAGGACTACATTTAAGACACTAATTGGAATGTCTCCCTATCATCTGATTTTTGGAAAAGTCTGTCATTTACCTTTGGAGTTAAAGCATAAAACATTTTGGGTTGTAAGAATTGAACTATAATCTTAAGGATGCTGAGGACAAGAGATTAACACAGTTGAATATGTGATGCATTTAGATTTTTTGCTCTATTTTGTTTTATGAACAATATTAGTTATATTTTCTTTTTTTTAATTTTATACTATCCAATGATGGTGGTAAATCCAATGATCATGGTAGGAAGAGGTTTGGTGTTTGCTTCCTTGGGTTTGCCGGCTTGGGGTCCATTGGATTTTTGTTGGTTTCATGAAGGCATTGGCTGTTTCGGTTTGAGCTTAAGTAGTTAAGACTTTAGTTGTGCCAAGCTCATTAATATCTAGTGGAGAAGTAGCTCATTATGAGCTAATGGCTTGCTATAAATTTATGAATTGGGAACAAGATTTGGTGGGTGGAATTTGCTCATTCACATTCCTTTTGAAATAAAATTACCGCAGCCATTTTTCTTCTCTGGAAAGTTCCCTCACGGCTGGCTGCTTTGGGGTGTGAAGTGCCTCTTCGGGTGCTGTCTTTACCGCCTTGGCTTCATCTCTGTTGACCGTGAAAAATCTGCCGCCTGGTTTCCTGTGCTGATTCCACGGCTTGTGCTGTCCTGGCTGGTTCCGTGGCTTTGTTCACTGGAATGTTTTAAAGGTTGGCTCTTGGGATTCAACAGATGTGCCTCTTGGCTTTTCATTTCTATTTAGAAAATTGGGAACTTTTGGCTGTTATGTTCCCCCTCTTTGGCCTATATATATGAGGTATTTTGAGAAGAAAGAGTGGGTGAATATTTGAGAGCAAAGTGCTAAACCTGCGGGTTCTTCTTGGAAAAGCTTGAGAGCTTTGTCCACCTTCTCTTTCTCCCCTCTGGAAGGCTTGCGAGCTTCTCCTCTTTCGTCTCGGCTTCTAACCTCTTTCTTCTCTACGCAAGTTCCACTCCACCTGTATCTTTCTTCTAGTTCCATTGGGGAAGTTGTTGGCTGTTTTTGTTGGCTGTTTTAGGGAAGATTGTTGGCTGTTTTGGTGAAGCCGTGGGCTGTTTTTGTTGGCTGTTTTGGTAAAGTCGTGGGCTGTTTTGCTGGCTGTTTTAGCAAGGTTGTTGGCTGTTTGGAGAAGTTGAAAGGACACTGGATACCCTAGCTGTGGTGGACCCTTGGTTTGCATATCTAAACCTTATTTTAAATTATATTCCTACAATCGGTACATGTGAGGAGTCCTCTTGAAGGATGTTCTGAGGATAGTTTTTTTTTTTTAAAAAAATTGTTTCTTTGTTGGTCTTCTCTTGTTTTAGTTGTTGGAAGTTGTCTCTTTTTGTTTTCTAAAGCAAGTTGTTTTCTCTAACCCCTTTTGTTCTCTAAGTTATGTCTTAATTTATGAAAGTATGATTTGAATCTCTTTGTTGTTTTCTCTTGTGCTTTGCTCTAACTTGTTTACATCAATTTGGTATCAGAGCAAGTTCCTTGCTTGGGTAGTCTTTGTTCTTCTATCTAAGTTCCCAGTCTTTTTTTTGTGAGTCTTTGCTTTTCGATCAATGGCTAATAATCAAGGGGATTTGCAACAACTCTTACAACAATTAAATAATTTGCAACAACAAATCAATACTATGGCTGAATCAATCGCTAATTTGAATGTCAATCAAACTAATGTTAATCCTAATGTCCTATCTTCTGAGAGCGAGGATGAGGGTCCTAGGAATCAAAATAGGTGTCAAAGAAACTGGGATCATGGGATTAAAATCGATGTCCATAATTTTGAAGGAAAATTACAACCGGAACAATTCCTCGAATGGGTTGAGAAAATGGATCAATTTTTTGAGTGGAAAGAAATACCAGAAAATCGAAAAGTCAAATTTGCAAGCTTAAAATTAACAGGACATGCTTTAACATAGTGGAAAAATTTGCAAAACAATAGAGTAAGACGAGGAAAAGAAAAAATTCAAAACTGGGAAAGAATGAAAGAAAAAATGAAAGGGAAATTTCTGCATTCTGATCATTCAAGAACTATTTTTCAAGAATTTAATAATCAGCGTCAAGGAACTCAAACTGTGGAAGAATACACTGAAAATTTTTTTAAGTTGCAAGCTAGGAATGATTTAGATGAATCTGAAGAAAAAACGGTAACAAGATATCTTAATGGACTTAAGTGGACAATTCAGGATCAATTAAACTTACATCATGTCATTAAACTAGATGAGGCTTATCGCATGGCTTTAAAAATTGAGAAACAACATCAAAGGGGAAGTAGCAAAGTTATTGAAACATATAAGCGACGACAAACTGGTGGGGTGAAAATCCAAACTCAAACTTCTGTTGGGACGTCGGGAACAAAAGTCAAAACTTATGAAAGTCAAAATCTGGATAAGGGTAAAGGGCTAATGGGTTCTAAACCTACTGAACAACCTAAACTAATTGGACCTTGTTTCAAATGTGGTCTTTATGGTCATTTGTCGGCTACTTGCAGAAAAAATAATCCTCCTCGAAATAATTTGATAGAAAATGAAAATAAAAGTGAAGAAGAAGAAAATGAACCAGAATCCGATAATGAAGCTAAAATGGAAAATTTTGATTTGGAAGGAGACGAAGGAGAACCTTTGTTAGTAATTCGACAAGTTTTAACTGCTAAAAAAGAAAAGGGTGATAAGTGGCTAAGAAGAAACATATTTAGAACAACTTGCATGGTTGAAGGGAAAATTTGCACTTTAATGATTGATAGTGGGAGTTCAGAAAATTTTGTGTCACAACACATGGTTGAAAAGCTCAAATTGAAAACAAAACCTCTTGTCAAATCTTACAAAATATCGTGGTTTAAGGAAGGAGGTGAGGTTCCAATAACAAAGCAATGCACCATTAATTTGACAATTGGAGGGGCATACGAGGATCAAATTGTTTGTGATGTTATTCCTTTAGAAGTTTGTCATATCCTTTTGGGGCGTCCTTGGAAAAATGATAATAAAACTATTCATAATGGCGAAAGGAACACTTATACTTTGATTCGAAATAGTAGGAAATTCACTTTTTTCCCTCAAAGAAACATTTCTGATCCTCCAAAAAAAGAAAAGTCTGAAAATTCATCCACTCCTGAATTACTTTTAAACACAAATGATTTGAAACAATTTGAAGTGGCTTATTTGATGCTTGGAAAAGAATCTGATTTGGCTCTTGAAATTCCTAAGGAAGTGCAACCGTTGCTTATTGAATTTTCTGATTTAACACTTGACGAGTTGCCAACTGGCTTACCTCCTATGAGAGACATTCAACATCACATTGATTTAATTCCTGGAGTAACATTGCCTAATCTTTCACATTACAGGATGAGTCCAAATGAACATAAAGAGCTTTCTAAGCAAGTGACTGAACTTTTGGAAAAGGGTTTAATAAAAGAAAGTCTAAGTCCTTGTGCTGTGCCTGCTTTGCTTACTCCTAAAAAAGATGGAACTTGGCGTATGTGTGTGGATAGTCGTGCTATCAATAAGATAACCATTAAATACAGATTTCCCATACCGAGGCTTGATGATTTGCTTGACATGTTAAGTGGTGCCAAAATTTTTTCTAAAATTGATTTGAGAAGTGGGTATCATCAAATAAGAATAAGGTCTGGAGATGAATGAAAATCTGCTTTTAAAACCAAAGAAGGGTTGTATGAATGGCTAGTTATGCCCTTTGGTTTATCTAATGCTCCAAGTACTTTTATGCGAACAATGAATCATATTTTGAGGCCTTTTATCGGAAAGTTTGTAGTGGTATATTTTGATGACATTTTGATTTACAGTATTCATCCTTCTGAACATCTTTTACATATTAAAAAAATTTTGCAAACTTTGAGGGAACAAAAATTGTATATCAATCTTAAGAAGTGTACTTTTATGACTTCAAGTTTGACTTTCTTGGGTTATATCGTGTCTGCTGAGGGAATTAAAGTTGATCCTGTGAAAATCGAGGCAATCAAAAGCTGGCCTGTTCCTAAAAATATAAGTGAGGTAAGGGGTTTTCATGGTTTGACATCTTTCTATCGTCGATTCATTAAAAACTTTAGTTCTGTAATTGCTCCTATCACTGACTGTTTGAAAAAAGGAATCTTTAGATGGACTCCAGAGGCTAAAAAAACTTTTCAAATTATCAAAATGAAAATGAGTCATGCTCCAATTCTTAGTCTGCCTGATTTTGAAAAAGTTTTTGAAGTTGATTGTGATGCTTCACATGTGGGAATCGGTGCTGTTTTAAGCCAAGAAGGAAAACCAGTTGCATATTTTAGTGAAAAGTTGAATGATGTTCGATCTCGATATTCTACTTATGATTTGGAATTTTATGCTATTGTTCAAGCTTTAAAATTTTGGAGATGTTATTTGATTCAGCGAGAATTTGTTTTAAACACTGATCACGAGGCTTTAAGATTTTTGGGATCACAAAAAAATCTCAACAAGAGACATGCTAAATGGGTTTCTTTTTTGCAAGAGTATTCCTTTCATATCAAACATAAAACTGGTGTGTTGAATAAGGTTGCCGATGCTTTAAGTCGAAGGTCACATTTATTGATTACTGTTTATCCTACCATTACTTCTTTTGAGTTTTTGAAAGATACTTATGCTTCTGATTCTGATTTTAAAGATATTTGGGAGGCTTGTCTTAATTTGGGAACTGATCCGTCTGGTCAATTTGTTATTCACCAAGGCTTTTTGTTTAAGGGTTCTTGACTTTGCATTTCAAATAATTCTTTAAGAGAACAGTTAGTGCAAGAACTTCATGGTGGTGGGTTAAGTGGTCATTTTGGTCAAGGGAAAACTATTGCTATGGTGGAAGAAAAATATTTTTGGCCTCACATGAGAAAACAAATTGCTAAGTTTGTGAAACAATGCAAAATCTGTCAAGCTTTTAAAGGGACTTCACAAAATTCTGGTTTATACACTCCTCTTCCAATTCCAAATAAACCTTGGGAAGATATTTCTATGGATTTTATTCTGGGCTTGCCGGTTACTGTAAGAAAACATGATTCTGTTTTTGTTGTTGTTGATCGCTTTAGTAAAATGGCTCATTTCATTCCTTGCAAAAAAACTTCTGATGCATCTCATGTGGCTGATTTATTTTTTAAAGAAATTGTTCGACTTCATGGTATTCCTCGTACATTTACTTCTGATAGAGATACTAGGTTTTTGAGTCACTTTTGGAGAACACTTTGGGCTAAGTTAGGAACTTCTCTTCAGTTTAGCAGTGCTTACCATCCTCAAACCGATGGACAAACTGAAGTTGTCAATCGAAGTTTGGGAAATCTTTTGAGATGCCTTGCTGGTGAAAAACCTTTTCAATGGGATTTGATTTTACCACAAGCTGAATTTGCTTATAACAATTCTGTTAATAGAACTACTGGAAAAACTCCTTTTGAAATTTTATATGGTCAATCTATTCCTCACATTTTGGATCGAAATGGTTTGTCTTTACCTAGCAAAATAAGTGCTGAAGCATTAGAAACATTTGATCATATCAAATCGGTCCAACAACAAGTTCTTGAAAAACTCCGTATTGCAAATGACAAATACAAAACTGCTGCAGACAAGCATCGGAGAGAGGTTGTTTTTAACGAAGGGGATATGGTGATGGCTTACTTTCGTCGCCAACGTTTTCCCGTTGGTACTTTTGGAAAACTAAGCAGAAAAAAATTCGGACCTTTTCGCATTCTCTGGAAATTGGGCACAAATGCATATCTTTTAGATCTACCTAACACGGTTGGAACTTCTCCTATATTTAATGTTTCTGATCTTTCTTTGTATGAAGGAAATATAGGTGATTCTGTGGATCTTGAAACATTGCCACTTTCCACTCCTTCGTTGAACCAAGATGATCTGATTGAAGAAATTGTTGACATAAAAACAACAAAGACAAGGCATGGAGAACACCAGAAATTTTTGGTCAAATGGAGTAATCAACCATTAATTGATTGCACGTGGATTGATGCTGCTGAACTTCAAAAGCGAAATTTGGAACTTTACAAACAAGTTGCTAAAGTTTTCTCATCAGGAGATGAGAATTTCCCACCTGGGGGGAATTGATGCATTTAGATTTTTTGCTCTATTTTGTTTTATGAACAATATTAGTTATATTTTCTTTTTTTTAATTTTATACTATCAAATGATGGTGGTAAATCCAATGATCATGGTAGGAAGAGGTTTGGTGTTTGCTTCCTTGGGTTTGCCGGCTTGGGGTCCATTGGATTTTTGTTGGTTTCATGAAGGCATTGGCTGTTTCGGTTTGAGCTTAAGTAGTTAAGACTTTAGTTGTGCCAAGCTCATTAATATCTAGTGGAGAAGTAGCTCATTATGAGCTAATGGCTTGCTATAAATTTATGAATTGGGAACAAGATTTGGTGGGTGGAATTTGCTCGTTCACATTCCTTTTGAAATAAAATTACTGCAGCCATTTTTCTTCACTGGAAAGTTCCCTCACGGCTGGCTGCTTTGGGGTGTGAAGTGCCTCTTCGGGTGCTGTCTTTACCGCCTTGGCTTCATCTCTGTTGACCGTGAAAAATCTGCCGCCTGGTTTCCTGTGCTGATTCCACGGCTTGTGCTGTCCTGGCTGGTTCCGTGGCTTTGTTCATTGGAATGTTTTAAAGGTTGGCTCTTGGGATTCAACAGATGTGCCTCTTGGCTTTTCATTTCTATTTAGAAAATTGGGAACTTTTGGCTGTTATGTTCCCCCTCTTTGGCCTATATATATGAGGTATTTTGAGAAGAAAGAGTGGGTGAATATTTGAGAGCAAAGTGCTAAACCTGCGGGTTCTTCTTGGAAAAGCTTGAGAGCTTTGTCCACCTTCTCTTTCTCTCCTCTGGAAGGCTTGCGAGCTTCTCCTCTTTCGTCTCGGCTTCTAACCTCTTTCTTCTCTACGCAAGTTCCACTCCACCTGTATCTTTCTTCTAGTTCCATTGGGGAAGTTGTTGGCTGTTTTTGTTGGCTGTTTTAGGGAAGATTGTTGGCTGTTTTGGTGAAGCCGTGGGCTGTTTTTGTTGGCTGTTTTGGTAAAGCCGTGGGATGTTTTGCTGGCTGTTTTGGTAAAGCCGTGGGCTGTTTTGCTGGCTGTTTTAGCAAGGTTGTTGGCTGTTTGGAGAAGTTGAAAGGACACTGGATACCCTAGCAGTGGTGGACCCTTGGTTTGCATATCTAAACCTTATTTTAAATTATATTCCTACAATCGGTACATGTGAGGAGTCCTCTTGAAGGATGTTCTGAGGATAGTTTTTTTTTTTTAAAAAATATTGTTTCTTTGTTGGTCTTCTCTTGTTTTAGTTGTTGGAAGTTGCCTCTTTTTGTTTTCTAAAGCTAGTTGTTTTCTCTAACCCCTTTTGTTCTCTAAGTTATGTCTTAATTTATGAAAGTATGATTTGAATCTCTTTGTTGTTTTCTCTTGTGCTTTGCTCTAACTTGTTTACATCAATTTGGTATCAGAGCAAGTTCCTTGCTTGGGTAGTCTTTGTTATTCTATCTAAGTTCCCAGTCTTTTTTTTGTGAGTCTTTGCTTTTCGATCAATGGCTAATAATCAAGGGGATTTGCAACAACTCTTACAACAATTAAATAATTTGCAACAACAAATCAATACTATGGCTGAAGCAATCGCTAATTTGAATGTCAATCAAGCTAATGTTAATCCTAATGTCCTATCTTCTGAGAGTGAGGATGAGGGTCCTAGGAATCAAAATAGGCGTCAAAGAAACTGGGATCATGGGATTAAAATCGATGTCCATAATTTTGAAGGAAAATTACAACCGGAACAATTCCTCGAATGGGTTGAGAAAATGGATCAATTTTTTGAGTGGAAAGAAATACCAGAAAATCGAAAAGTCAAATTTGCAAGCTTAAAATTAACAGGACATGCTTTAACATGGTGGAAAAATTTGCAAAACAATAGAGTAAGACGAGAAAAAGAAAAAATTCAAAACTGGGAAAGAATGAAAGAAAAAATTCAAGGGAAATTTCTTCCTTCTGATCATTCAAGAACTATTTTTCAAGAATTTAATAATCTGCGTCAAGGAACTCAAACTGTGAAAGAATACACTGAAAACTTTTTTAAGTTGCAAGCTAGGAATGATTTAGATGAATCTGAAGAAAAAAAGGTAACAAGATATCTTAATGGACTTAAGTGGACAATTCAGGATCAATTAAACTTACATCATGTCATTAAACTAGATGAGGCTTATCGCATGGCTTTAAAAATTGAGAAACAATATCAAAGGGGAAGTAGCAAAGTTATTGAAACATATAAGCGACGACAAACTGGTGGGGTGAAAATCCAAACTCAAACTTCTGTTGGGACGTCGGGAACAAAAGTCAAAACTTATGAAAGTCAAAATCTGGATAAGGGTAAAGGGCTAATGGGTTCTAAACCTACTGAACAACCTAAACTAATTGGACCTTGTTTCAAATGTGGTCTTTATGGTCATTTGTCGGCTACTTGCAGAAAAAATAATTCTCCTCGAAATAATTTGATAGAAAATGAAAATAAAAGTGAAGAAGAAGAAAATGAACCAGAATCTGATAATGAAACTGAAATGGAAAATTTTGATTTGGAAGGAGACGAAGGAGAACCTTTGTTAGTAATTTGACAAGTTTTAACTGCTCAAAAAGAAAAGGGTGATAAGTGGCTAAGAAGAAACATATTTAGAACAACTTGCACGGTTGAAGGAAAAATTTGCACTTTAATGATTGATAGTGGGAGTTCAGGAAATTTTGTGTCACAACACATGGTTGAAAAGCTCAAATTGAAAACAAAACCTCTTGTCAAATCTTACAAAATATCATGGTTTAAGGAAGGAGGTGAGGTTCCAATAACAAAGCAATGCACCATTAATTTGACAATTGGAGGGGCATATGAGGATCAAATTGTTTGTGATGTTATTCCTTTAGAGGTTTGTCATATCCTTTTGGGGCGTCCTTGGCAATATGATAATAAAACTATTCATAATGGCGAAAGGAACACTTATACTTTGATTCGAAATAGTAGGAAATTCACTCTTTTCCCTCAAAGAAACATTTCTGATCCTCCAAAAAAAGAAAAATCTGAAAATTCATCCACTCCTGAATTACTTTTAAACACAAATGATTTGAAACAATTTGAAGTGGCTTATTTGGTGCTTGGAAAAGAATCTGATTTGGCTCTTGAAATTCCTAAGGAAGTGCAACCGTTGCTTAATGAATTTTCTGATTTAACACTTGACGAGTTGCCAACTGGCTTACCTCCTATGAGAGACATTCAACATCACATTGATTTAATTCCTGGAGCAACATTGCCTAATCTTTCACATTACAGGATGAGTCCAAATGAACATAAAGAGCTTTCTAAGCAAGTGACTGAACTTTTGGAAAAGGGTTTAATAAAAGAAAGTCTAAGTCCTTGTGCTGTGCCTGCTTTGCTTACTCCTAAAAAAGATGGAACTTGGCGTATGTGTGTGGATAGTCGTGCTATCAATAAGATAACCATTAAATACAGATTTCCCATACCGAGGCTTGATGATTTGCTTGACATGTTAAGTGGTGCCAAAATTTTTTCTAAAATTGATTTGAGAAGTGGGTATCATCAAATAAGAATAAGGTCTGGAGATGAATGGAAAACTGCTTTTAAAACCAAAGAAGGGTTGTATGAATGGCTAGTTATGCCCTTTGGTTTATCTAATGCTCCAAGTACTTTTATGCGAACAATGAATCCTATTTTGAGGCCTTTTATCGGAAAGTTTGTAGTGGTATATTTTGATGACATTTTGATTTACAGTATTCATCCTTCTGAACATCTTTTACATATTAAAAAAATTTTGCAAACTTTGAGGGAACAAAAATTGTATATCAATCTTAAGAAGTGTACTTTTATGACTTCAAGTTTGACTTTCTTGGGTTATATCGTGTCTGCTGAGGGAATTAAAGTTGATCATGTGAAAATCGAGTCAATCAAAAGCTGGCCTGTTCCTAAAAATATAAGTGAGGTAAGGGGTTTTCATGGTTTGGCATCTTTCTATCGTCGATTCATTAAAAACTTTAGTTCTGTAATTGCTCCTATCACTGACTGTTTGAAAAAAGGAATCTTTAGATGGACTCCAGAGGCTGAAAAAACTTTTCAAATTATCAAAATGAAAATGAGTCATGCTCCAATTCTTAGTCTGCCTGATTTTGAAAAAGTTTTTGAAGTTGATTGTGATGCTTCACATGTGGGAATCGGTGCTGTTTTAAGCCAAGAAGGAAAACCAGTTGCATATTTTAGTGAAAAGTTGAATGATGTTCGATCTCGATATTCTACTTATGATTTGGAATTTTATGCTATTGTTCAAGCTTTAAAATTTTGGAGATGTTATTTGATTCAGCGAGAATTTGTTTTAAACACTGATCACGAGGCTTTAAGATTTTTGGGATCACAAAAAAATCTCAACAAGAGACATGCTAAATGAGTTTCTTTTTTGCAAGAGTATTCCTTTCATATCAAACATAAAACTGGTGTGTTGAATAAGGTTGCCGATGCTTTAAGTCGAAGGTCACATTTATTGATTACTGTTTATCCTACCATTACTTCTTTTGAGTTTTTGAAAGATACTTATGCTTCTGATTCTGATTTTAAAGATATTTGGGAGGCTTGTCTTAATTTGGGAACTTATCCGTCTGGTCAATTTGTTATTCACCAAGGCTTTTTGTTTAAGGGTTCTTGACTTTGCATTTCAAATAATTCTTTAAGAGAACAGTTAGTGCAAGAACTTCATGGTGGTGGGTTAAGTGGTCATTTTGGTCAAGGGAAAACTATTGCTATGGTGGAAGAAAAATATTTTTGGCCTCACATGAGAAAACAAATTGCTAAGTTTGTGAAACAATGCAAAATCTGTCAAGCTTTTAAAGGGACTTCACAAAATTCTGGTTTATACACTCCTCTTCCAATTCCAAATAAACCTTGGGAAGATATTTCTATGGATTTTATTCTGGGCTTGCCGGTTACTGTAAGAAAACATGATTCTGTTTTTGTTGTTGTTGATCGCTTTAGTAAAATGGCTCATTTCATTCCTTGCAAAAAAACTTCTGATGCATCTCATGTGGCTGATTTATTTTTTAAAGAAATTGTTCGACTTCATGGTATTCCTCGTACATTTACTTCTGATAGAGATACTAGGTTTTTGAGTCACTTTTGGAGAACACTTTGGGCTAAGTTAGGAACTTCTCTTCAGTTTAACAGTGCTTACCATCCTCAAACCGATGGACAAACTGAAGTTGTCAATCGAAGTTTGGGAAATATTTTGAGATGCCTTGCTGGTGAAAAACCTTTTCAATGGGATTTGATTTTACCACAAGCTGAATTTGCTTATAACAATTCTGTTAATAGAACTACTGGAAAAACTCCTTTTGAAATTTTATATGGTCAATCTATTCCTCACATTTTGGATCGAAATGGTTTGTCTTTACCTAGCAAAATAAGTGCTGAAGCATTAGAAACATTTGATCATATCAAATCGGTCCAACAACAAGTTCTTGAAAAACTCCGTATTGCAAATGACAAATACAAAACTGCTGCAGACAAGCATCGGAGAGAGGTTGTTTTTAACGAAGGGGATATGGTGATGGCTTACTTTCGTCGCCAACGTTTTCCCGTTGGTACTTTTGGAAAACTAAGCAGAAAAAAATTCGGACCTTTTCGCATTCTCCGGAAATTGGGCACAAATGCATATCTTTTAGATCTACCTAACACGGTTGGAACTTCTCCTATATTTAATGTTTCTGATCTTTCTTTGTATGAAGGAAATATAGGTGATTCTGTGGATCTTGAAACAATGCCACTTTCCACTCCTTCGTTGAACCAAGATGATCTGATTGAAGAAATTGTTGACATAAAAACAACAAAGACAAGGCATGGAGAACACCAGAAATTTTTGGTCAAATGGAGTAATCGACCATTAATTGATTGCACGTGGATTGATGCTGCTGAACTTCAAAAGCGAAATTTGGAACTTTACAAACAAGTTGCTAAAGTTTTCTCATCAGGAGATGAGAATTTCCCACCTGGGGGGAATTGATGCATTTAGATTTTTTGCTCTATTTTGTTTTATGAACAATATTAGTTATATTTTCTTTTTTTTAATTTTATACTATCCAATGATGGTGGTAAATCCAATGATCATGGTAGGAAGAGGTTTGGTGTTTGCTTCCTTGGGTTTGCCGGCTTGGGGTCCATTTGTCCTTTGGATTTTTGTTGGTTTCATGAAGGCATTGGCTGTTTCGGTTTGAGCTTAAGTAGTTAAGACTTTAGTTGTGCCAAGCTCATTAATATCTAGTGGAGAAGTAGCTCATTATGAGCTAATGGCTTGCTATAAATTTATGAATTGGGAACAAGATTTGGTGGGTGGAATTTGCTCGTTCACATTCCTTTTGAAATAAAATTACTGCAGCCATTTTTCTTCTCTGGAAAGTTCCCTCACGGCTGGCTGCTTTGGGGTGTGAAGTGCCTCTTCGGGTGCTGTCTTTACCGCCTTGGCTTCATCTCTGTTGACCGTGAAAAATCTGCCGCCTGGTTTCCTGTGCTGATTCCACGGCTTGTGCTGTCCTGGCTGGTTCCGTGGCTTTGTTCATTGGAATGTTTTAAAGGTTGGCTCTTGGGATTCAACAGATGTGCCTCTTGGCTTTTCATTTCTATTTAGAAAATTGGGAACTTTTGGCTGTTATGTTCCCCCTCTTTGGCCTATATATATGAGGTATTTTGAGAAGAAAGAGTGGGTGAATATTTGAGAGCAAAGTTCTAAACCTGCGGGTTCTTCTTGGAAAAGCTTGAGAGCTTTGTCCACCTTCTCTTTCTCCCCTCTGGAAGGCTTGCGAGCTTCTCCTCTTTCGTCTCGGCTTCTAACCTCTTTCTTCTCTACGCAAGTTCCACTCCACCTGTATCTTTCTTCTAGTTCCATTGGGGAAGTTGTTGGCTGTTTTTGTTGGCTGTTTTAGGGAAGATTGTTGGCTGTTTTGGTGAAGCCGTGGGCTGTTTTTGTTGGCTGTTTTGGTAAAGCCGTGGGCTGTTTTGCTAGCTGTTTTGGTAAAGCCGTGGGCTGTTTTGCTGGCTGTTTTAGCAAGGTTGTTGGCTGTTTGGAGAAGTTGAAAGGACACTGGATACCCTAGCTGTGGTGGACCCTTGGTTTGCATATCTAAACCTTATTTTAAATTATATTCCTACAATCGATACATGTGAGGAGTCCTCTTGAAGGATGTTCTGAGGATAGTTTTTTTTTTTTTAAAAAATATTGTTTCTTTGTTGGTCTTCTCTTGTTTTAGTTGTTGGAAGTTGCCTCTTTTTGTTTTCTAAAGCTAGTTGTTTTCTCTAACCCCTTTTGTTCTCTAAGTTATGTCTTAATTTATGAAAGTATGATTTGAATCTCTTTGTTGTTTTCTCTTGTGCTTTGCTCTAACTTGTTTACATCAATTTGGTATCAGAGCAAGTTCCTTGCTTGGGTAGTCTTTGTTATTCTATCTAAGTTCCCAGTCTTTTTTTTGTGAGTCTTTGCTTTTCGATCAATGGCTAATAATCAAGGGGATTTGCAACAACTCTTACAACAATTAAATAATTTGCAACAACAAATCAATACTATGGCTGAAGCAATCGCTAATTTGAATGTCAATCAAGCTAATGTTAATCCTAATGTCCTATCTTCTGAGAGCGAGGATGAGGGTCCTAGGAATCAAAATAGGCGTCAAAGAAACTGGGATCATGGGATTAAAATCGATGTCCATAATTTTGAAGGAAAATTACAACCGGAACAATTCCTCGAATGGGTTGAGAAAATGGATCAATTTTTTGAGTGGAAAGAAATACCAGAAAATCGAAAAGTCAAATTTGCAAGCTTAAAATTAACAGGACATGCTTTAACATGGTGGAAAAATTTGCAAAACAATAGAGTAAGACGAGGAAAAGAAAAAATTCAAAACTGGGAAAGAATGAAAGAAAAAATGAAAGGGAAATTTCTTCCTTCTGATCATTCAAGAACTATTTTTCAAGAATTTAATAATCTGCGTCAAGGAACTCAAATTGTGGAAGAATACACTGAAAACTTTTTTAAGTTGCAAGCTAGGAATGATTTAGATGAATCTGAAGAAAAAAAGGTAACAAGATATCTTAATGGACTTAAGTGGACAATTCAGGATCAATTAAACTTACATCATGTCATTAAACTAGATGAGGCTTATCGCATGACTTTAAAAATTGAGAAACAATATCAAAGGGGAAGTAGCAAAGTTATTGAAACATATAAGCGACGACAAACTGGTGGGGTGAAAATCCAAACTCAAACTTCTGTTGGGACGTCGGGAACAAAAGTCAAAACTTATGAAAGTCAAAATCTGGATAAGGGTAAAGGGCTAATGGGTTCTAAACCTACTGAACAACCTAAACTAATTGGACCTTGTTTCAAATGTGGTCTTTATGGTCATTTGTCGGCTACTTGCAGAAAAAATAATCCTCCTCGAAATAATTTGATAGAAAATGAAAATAAAAGTGAAGAAGAAGAAAATGAACCAGAATCTGATAATGAAGCTGAAATGGAAAATTTTGATTTGGAAGGAGACGAAGGAGAACCTTTGTTAGTAATTTGACAAGTTTTAACTGCTCAAAAAGAAAAGGGTGATAAGTGGCTAAGAAGAAACATATTTAGAACAACTTGCACGGTTGAAGGGAAAATTTGCACTTTAATGATTGATAGTGGGAGTTCAGGAAATTTTGTGTCACAACACATGGTTGAAAAGCTCAAATTGAAAACAAAACCTCTTGTCAAATTTTACAAAATATCGTGGTTTAAGGAAGGAGGTGAGGTTCCAATAACAAAGCAATGCACCATTAATTTGACAATTGGAGGGGCATACGAGGATCAAATTGTTTGTGATGTTATTCCTTTAGAAGTTTGTCATATCCTTTTGGGGCGTCCTTGGCAATATGATAATAAAACTATTCATAATGGCAAAAGGAACACTTATACTTTGATTCGAAATAGTAGGAAATTCACTCTTTTCCCTCAAAGAAACATTTCTGATCCTCCAAAAAAAGAAAAATCTGAAAATTCATCCACTCCTGAATTACTTTTAAACACAAATGATTTGAAACAATTTGAAGTGGCTTATTTGGTGTTTGGAAAAAAATCTGATTTGGCTCTTGAAATTCCTAAGGAAGTGCAACCGTTGCTTAATGAATTTTCTGATTTAACACTTGACGAGTTGCCAACTGGCTTATACCTCCTATGAGAGACATTCAACATCACATTGATTTAATTCCTGGAGCAACATTGCCTAATCTTTCACATTACAGGATGAGTCCAAATGAACATAAAGAGCTTTCTAAGCAAGTGACTGAACTTTTGGAAAAGGGTTTAATAAAAGAAAGTCTAAGTCCTTGTGCTGTGCCTGCTTTGCTTACTCCTAAAAAAGATGAAACTTGGCGTATGTGTGTGGATAGTCGTGCTATCAATAAGATAACCATTAAATACAGATTTCCCATACCGAGGCTTGATGATTTGCTTGACATGTTAAGTGGTGCCAAATTTTTTTCTAAAATTGATTTGAGAAGTGGGTATCATCAAATAAGAATAAGGTCTGGAGATGAATGGAAAACTGCTTTTAAAACCAAAGAAGGGTTGTATGAATGGCTAGTTATGCCCTTTGGTTTATCTAATGCTCCAAGTACTTTTATGCGAACAATGAATCATATTTTGAGGCCTTTTATCGGAAAGTTTGTAGTGGTATATTTTGATGACATTTTGATTTACAGTATTCATCCTTCTGAACATCTTTTACATATTAAAAAAATTTTGCAAACTTTGAGGGAACAAAAATTGTATATCAATCTTAAGAAGTGTACTTTTATGACTTCAAGTTTGACTTTCTTGGGTTATATCGTGTCTGCTAAGGGAATTAAAGTTGATCCTGTGAAAATCGAGGCAATCAAAAGCTGGCCTGTTCCTAAAAATATAAGTGAGGTAAGGGGTTTTCATGGTTTGGCATCTTTCTATCGTCGATTCATTAAAAACTTTAGTTCTGTAATTGCTCCTATCACTGACTGTTTGAAAAAAGGAATCTTTAGATGGACTCCAGAGGCTGAAAAAACTTTTCAAATTATCAAAATGAAAATGAGTCATGCTCCAATTCTTAGTCTGCCTGATTTTGAAAAAGTTTTTGAAGTTGATTGTGATGCTTCACATGTGGGAATCGGTGCTGTTTTAAGCCAAGAAGGAAAACCAGTTGCATATTTTAGTGAAAAGTTGAATGATGTTCGATCTCGATATTCTACTTATGATTTGGAATTTTATGCTATTGTTCAAGCTTTAAAATTTTGGAGATGTTATTTGATTCAGCGCGAATTTGTTTTAAACACTGATCACGAGGCTTTAAGATTTTTGGGATCACAAAAAAATCTCAACAAGAGACATGCTAAATGAGTTTCTTTTTTGCAAGAGTATTCCTTTCATATCAAACATAAAACTGGTGTGTTGAATAAGGTTGCCGATGCTTTAAGTCGAAGGTCACATTTATTGATTACTGTTTATCCTACCATTACTTCTTTTGAGTTTTTGAAAGATACTTATGCTTCTGATTCTGATTTTAAAGATATTTGGGAGGCTTGTCTTAATTTGGGAACTGATCCGTCTGGTCAATTTGTTATTCACCAAGGCTTTTTGTTTAAGGGTTCTTGACTTTGCATTTCAAATAATTCTTTAAGAGAACAGTTAGTGCAAGAACTTCATGGTGGTGGGTTAAGTGGTCATTTTGGTCAAGGGAAAACTATTGCTATGGTGGAAGAAAAATATTTTTGGCCTCACATGAGAAAACAAATTGCTAAGTTTGTGAAACAATGCAAAATCTGTCAAGCTTTTAAAGGGACTTCACAAAATTCTGGTTTATACACTCCTCTTCCAATTCCAAATAAACCTTGGGAAGATATTTCTATGGATTTTATTCTGGGCTTGCCGGTTACTGTAAGAAAACATGATTCTGTTTTTGTTGTTGTTGATCGCTTTAGTAAAATGGCTCATTTCATTCCTTGCAAAAAAACTTCTGATGCATCTCATGTGGCTGATTTATTTTTTAAAGAAATTGTTCGACTTCATGGTATTCCTCGTACATTTACTTCTGATAGAGATACTAGGTTTTTGAGTCACTTTTGGAGAACACTTTGGGCTAAGTTAGGAACTTCTCTTCAGTTTAACAGTGCTTACCATCCTCAAACCGATGGACAAACTGAAGTTGTCAATCGAAGTTTGGGAAATCTTTTGAGATGCCTTGCTGGTGAAAAATCTTTTCAATGGGATTTGATTTTACCACAAGCTGAATTTGCTTATAACAATTCTGTTAATAGAACTACTGGAAAAACTCCTTTTGAAATTTTATATGGTCAATCTATTCCTCACATTTTGGATCGAAATGGTTTGTCTTTACCTAGCAAAATAAGTGCTGAAGCATTAGAAACATTTGATCATATCAAATCGGTCCAACAACAAGTTCTTGAAAAACTCCGTATTGCAAATGACAAATACAAAACTGCTGCAGACAAGCATCGGAGAGAGGTTGTTTTTAACGAAGGGGATATGGTGATGGCTTACTTTCGTCGCCAACGTTTTCCCGTTGGTACTTTTGGAAAACTAAGCAGAAAAAAATTCGGACCTTTTCGCATTCTCCGGAAATTGGGCACAAATGCATATCTTTTAGATCTACCTAACACGGTTGGAACTTCTCCTATATTTAATGTTTCTGATCTTTCTTTGTATGAAGGAAATATAGGTGATTCTGTGGATCTTGAAACAATGCCACTTTCCACTCCTTCGTTGAACCAAGATGATCTGATTGAAGAAATTGTTGACATAAAAACAACAAAGACAAGGCATGGAGAACACCAGAAATTTTTGGTCAAATGGAGTAATCGACCATTAATTGATTGCACGTGGATTGATGCTGCTGAACTTCAAAAGCGAAATTTGGAACTTTACAAACAAGTTGCTAAAGTTTTCTCATCAGGAGATGAGAATTTCCCACCTGGGGGGAATTGATGCATTTAGATTTTTTGCTCTATTTTGTTTTATGAACAATATTAGTTATATTTTCTTTTTTTTAATTTTATACTATCCAATGATGGTGGTAAATCCAATGATCATGGTAGGAAGAGGTTTGGTGTTTGCTTCCTTGGGTTTGCCGGCTTGGGGTCCATTTGTCCTTTGGATTTTTGTTGGTTTCATGAAGGCATTGGCTGTTTCGGTTTGAGCTTAAGTAGTTAAGACTTTAGTTGTGCCAAGCTCATTAATATCTAGTGGAGAAGTAGCTCATTATGAGCTAATGGCTTGCTATAAATTTATGAATTGGGAACAAGATTTGGTGGGTGGAATTTGCTCGTTCACATTCCTTTTGAAATAAAATTACTGCAGCCATTTTTCTTCTCTGGAAAGTTCCCTCACGGCTGGCTGCTTTGGGGTGTGAAGTGCCTCTTCGGGTGCTGTCTTTACCGCCTTGGCTTCATCTCTGTTGACCGTGAAAAATCTGCCGCCTGGTTTCCTGTGCTGATTCCACGGCTTGTGCTGTCCTGGCTGGTTCCGTGGCTTTGTTCATTGGAATGTTTTAAAGGTTGGCTCTTGGGATTCAACAGATGTGCCTCTTGGCTTTTCATTTCTATTTAGAAAATTGGGAACTTTTGGCTGTTATGTTCCCCCTCTTTGGCCTATATATATGAGGTATTTTGAGAAGAAAGAGTGGGTGAATATTTGAGAGCAAAGTGCTAAACCTGCGGGTTCTTCTTGGAAAAGCTTGAGAGCTTTGTCCACCTTCTCTTTCTCCCCTCTGGAAGGCTTGCGAGCTTCTCCTCTTTCGTCTCGGCTTCTAACCTCTTTCTTCTCTACGCAAGTTCCACTCCACCTGTATCTTTCTTCTAGTTCCATTGGGGAAGTTGTTGGCTGTTTTTGTTGGCTGTTTTAGGGAAGATTGTTGGCTGTTTTGGTGAAGCCGTGGGCTGTTTTTGTTGGCTGTTTTGGTAAAGCCGTGGGCTGTTTTGCTAGCTGTTTTGGTAAAGCCGTGGGCTGTTTTGCTGGCTGTTTTAGCAAGGTTGTTGGCTGTTTGGAGAAGTTGAAAGGACACTGGATACCCTAGCTGTGGTGGACCCTTGGTTTGCATATCTAAACCTTATTTTAAATTATATTCCTACAATCGATACATGTGAGGAGTCCTCTTGAAGGATGTTCTGAGGATAGTTTTTTTTTTTTTTTAAAAATATTGTTTCTTTGTTGGTCTTCTCTTGTTTTAGTTGTTGGAAGTTGCCTCTTTTTGTTTTCTAAAGCTAGTTGTTTTCTCTAACCCCTTTTGTTCTCTAAGTTATGTCTTAATTTATGAAAGTATGATTTGAATCTCTTTGTTGTTTTCTCTTGTGCTTTGCTCTAACTTGTTTACATCAATTTGGTATCAGAGCAAGTTCCTTGCTTGGGTAGTCTTTGTTATTCTATCTAAGTTCCCAGTCTTTTTTTTGTGAGTCTTTGCTTTTCGATCAATGGCTAATAATCAAGGGGATTTGCAACAACTCTTACAACAATTAAATAATTTGCAACAACAAATCAATACTATGGCTGAAGCAATCGCTAATTTGAATGTCAATCAAGCTAATGTTAATCCTAATGTCCTATCTTCTGAGAGCGAGGATGAGGGTCCTAGGAATCAAAATAGGCGTCAAAGAAACTGGGATCATGGGATTAAAATCGATGTCCATAATTTTGAAGGAAAATTACAACCGGAACAATTCCTCGAATGGGTTGAGAAAATGGATCAATTTTTTGAGTGGAAAGAAATACCAGAAAATCGAAAAGTCAAATTTGCAAGCTTAAAATTAACAGGACATGCTTTAACATGGTGGAAAAATTTGCAAAACAATAGAGTAAGACGAGGAAAAGAAAAAATTCAAAACTGGGAAAGAATGAAAGAAAAAATGAAAGGGAAATTTCTTCCTTCTGATCATTCAAGAACTATTTTTCAAGAATTTAATAATCTGCGTCAAGGAACTCAAATTGTGGAAGAATACACTGAAAACTTTTTTAAGTTGCAAGCTAGGAATGATTTAGATGAATCTGAAGAAAAAAAGGTAACAAGATATCTTAATGGACTTAAGTGGACAATTCAGGATCAATTAAACTTACATCATGTCATTAAACTAGATGAGGCTTATCGCATGACTTTAAAAATTGAGAAACAATATCAAAGGGGAAGTAGCAAAGTTATTGAAACATATAAGCGACGACAAACTGGTGGGGTGAAAATCCAAACTCAAACTTCTGTTGGGACGTCGGGAACAAAAGTCAAAACTTATGAAAGTCAAAATCTGGATAAGGGTAAAGGGCTAATGGGTTCTAAACCTACTGAACAACCTAAACTAATTGGACCTTGTTTCAAATGTGGTCTTTATGGTCATTTGTCGGCTACTTGCAGAAAAAATAATCCTCCTCGAAATAATTTGATAGAAAATGAAAATAAAAGTGAAGAAGAAGAAAATGAACCAGAATCTGATAATGAAGCTGAAATGGAAAATTTTGATTTGGAAGGAGACGAAGGAGAACCTTTGTTAGTAATTTGACAAGTTTTAACTGCTCAAAAAGAAAAGGGTGATAAGTGGCTAAGAAGAAACATATTTAGAACAACTTGCACGGTTGAAGGGAAAATTTGCACTTTAATGATTGATAGTGGGAGTTCAAAAAATTTTGTGTCACAACACATGGTTGAAAAGCTCAAATTGAAAACAAAACCTCTTGTCAAATCTTACAAAATATCGTGGTTTAAGGAAGGAGGTGAGGTTCCAATAACAAAGCAATGCACCATTAATTTGACAATTGGAGGGGCATACGAGGATCAAATTGTTTGTGATGTTATTCCTTTAGAAGTTTGTCATATCCTTTTGGGGCGTCCTTGGCAATATGATAATAAAACTATTCATAATGGCGAAAGGAACACTTATACTTTGATTCGAAATAGTAGGAAATTCACTCTTTTCCCTCAAAGAAACATTTCTGATCCTCCAAAAAAAGAAAAATCTGAAAATTCATCCACTCCTGAATTACTTTTAAACACAAATGATTTGAAACAATTTGAAGTGGCTTATTTGGTGCTTGGAAAAAAATCTGATTTGGCTCTTGAAATTCCTAAGGAAGTGCAACCGTTGCTTAATGAATTTTCTGATTTAACACTTGACGAGTTGCCAACTGGCTTATACCTCCTATGAGAGACATTCAACATCACATTGATTTAATTCCTGGAGCAACATTGCCTAATCTTTCACATTACAGGATGAGTCCAAATGAACATAAAGAGCTTTCTAAGCAAGTGACTGAACTTTTGGAAAAGGGTTTAATAAAAGAAAGTCTAAGTCCTTGTGCTGTGCCTGCTTTGCTTACTCCTAAAAAAGATGAAACTTGGCGTATGTGTGTGGATAGTCGTGCTATCAATAAGATAACCATTAAATACAGATTTCCCATACCGAGGCTTGATGATTTGCTTGACATGTTAAGTGGTGCCAAATTTTTTTCTAAAATTGATTTGAGAAGTGGGTATCATCAAATAAGAATAAGGTCTGGAGATGAATGGAAAACTGCTTTTAAAACCAAAGAAGGGTTGTATGAATGGCTAGTTATGCCCTTTGGTTTATCTAATGCTCCAAGTACTTTTATGCGAACAATGAATCATATTTTGAGGCCTTTTATCGGAAAGTTTGTAGTGGTATATTTTGATGACATTTTGATTTACAGTATTCATCCTTCTGAACATCTTTTACATATTAAAAAAATTTTGCAAACTTTGAGGGAACAAAAATTGTATATCAATCTTAAGAAGTGTACTTTTATGACTTCAAGTTTGACTTTCTTGGGTTATATCGTGTCTGCTGAGGGAATTAAAGTTGATCCTGTGAAAATCGAGGCAATCAAAAGCTGGCCTGTTCCTAAAAATATAAGTGAGGTAAGGGGTTTTCATGGTTTGGCATCTTTCTATCGTCGATTCATTAAAAACTTTAGTTCTGTAATTGCTCCTATCACTGACTGTTTGAAAAAAGGAATCTTTAGATGGACTCCAGAGGCTGAAAAAACTTTTCAAATTATCAAAATGAAAATGAGTCATGCTCCAATTCTTAGTCTGCCTGATTTTGAAAAAGTTTTTGAAGTTGATTGTGATGCTTCACATGTGGGAATCGGTGCTGTTTTAAGCCAAGAAGGAAAACCAGTTGCATATTTTAGTGAAAAGTTGAATGATGTTCGATCTCGATATTCTACTTATGATTTGGAATTTTATGCTATTGTTCAAGCTTTAAAATTTTGGAGATGTTATTTGATTCAGCGCGAATTTGTTTTAAACACTGATCACGAGGCTTTAAGATTTTTGGGATCACAAAAAAATCTCAACAAGAGACATGCTAAATGGGTTTCTTTTTTGCAAGAGTATTCCTTTCATATCAAACATAAAACTGGTGTGTTGAATAAGGTTGCCGATGCTTTAAGTCGAAGGTCACATTTATTGATTACTGTTTATCCTACCATTACTTCTTTTGAGTTTTTGAAAGATACTTATGCTTCTGATTCTGATTTTAAAGATATTTGGGAGGCTTGTCTTAATTTGGGAACTGATCCGTCTGGTCAATTTGTTATTCACCAAGGCTTTTTGTTTAAGGGTTCTTGACTTTGCATTTCAAATAATTCTTTAAGAGAACAGTTAGTGCAAGAACTTCATGGTGGTGGGTTAAGTGGTCATTTTGGTCAAGGGAAAACTATTGCTATGGTGGAAGAAAAATATTTTTGGCCTCACATGAGAAAACAAATTGCTAAGTTTGTGAAACAATGCAAAATCTGTCAAGCTTTTAAAGGGACTTCACAAAATTCTGGTTTATACACTCCTCTTCCAATTCCAAATAAACCTTGGGAAGATATTTCTATGGATTTTATTCTGGGCTTGCCGGTTACTGTAAGAAAACATGATTCTGTTTTTGTTGTTGTTGATCGCTTTAGTAAAATGGCTCATTTCATTCCTTGCAAAAAAACTTCTGATGCATCTCATGTGGCTGATTTATTTTTTAAAGAAATTGTTCGACTTCATGGTATTCCTCGTACATTTACTTCTGATAGAGATACTAGGTTTTTGAGTCACTTTTGGAGAACACTTTGGGCTAAGTTAGGAACTTCTCTTCAGTTTAGCAGTGCTTACCATCCTCAAACCGATGGACAAACTGAAGTTGTCAATCGAAGTTTGAGAAATCTTTTGAGATGCCTTGCTGGTGAAAAACCTTTTCAATGGGATTTGATTTTACCATAAGCTGAATTTGCTTATAACAATTCTGTTAATAGAACTACTGGAAAAACTCCTTTTGAAATTTTATATGGTCAATCTATTCCTCACATTTTGGATCGAAATGGTTTGTCTTTACCTAGCAAAATAAGTGCTGAAGCATTAGAAACATTTGATCATATCAAATCGGTCCAACAACAAGTTCTTGAAAAACTCCGTATTGCAAATGACAAATACAAAACTGCTGCAGACAAGCATCGGAGAGAGGTTGTTTTTAACGAAGGGGATATGGTGATGGCTTACTTTCGTCGCCAACGTTTTCCCGTTGGTACTTTTGGAAAACTAAGCAGAAAAAAATCGGACCTTTTCGCATTCTCCGGAAATTGGGCACAAATGCATATCTTTTAGATCTACCTAACACGGTTGGAACTTCTCCTATATTTAATGTTTCTGATCTTTCTTTGTATGAAGGAAATATAGGTGATTCTGTGGATCTTGAAACATTGCCACTTTCCACTCCTTCGTTGAACCAAGATGATCTGATTGAAGAAATTGTTGACATAAAAACAACAAAGACAAGGCATGGAGAACACCAGAAATTTTTGGTCAAATGGAGTAATCGACCATTAATTGATTGCACGTGGATTGATGCTGCTGAACTTCAAAAGCGAAATTTGGAACTTTACAAACAAGTTGCTAAAGTTTTCTCATCAGGAGATGAGAATTTCCCACCTGGGGGGAATTGATGCATTTAGATTTTTTGCTCTATTTTGTTTTATGAACAATATTAGTTATATTTTCTTTTTTTTAATTTTATACTATCCAATGATGGTGGTAAATCCAATGATCATGGTAGGAAGAGGTTTGGTGTTTGCTTTCTTGGGTTTGCCGGCTTGGGGTCCATTTGTCCTTTGGATTTTTGTTGGTTTCATGAAGGCATTGGCTGTTTCGGTTTGAGCTTAAGTAGTTAAGACTTTAGTTGTGCCAAGCTCATTAATATCTAGTGGAGAAGTAGCTCATTATGAGCTAATGGCTTGCTATAAATTTATGAATTGGGAACAAGATTTGGTGGGTGGAATTTGCTCGTTCACATTCCTTTTGAAATAAAATTACTGCAACCATTTTTCTTCTCTGGAAAGTTCCCTCACGGCTGGCTGCTTTGGGGTGTGAAGTGCCTCTTCGGGTGCTGTCTTTACCGCCTTGGCTTCATCTCTGTTGACCGTGAAAAATCTGCCGCCTGGTTTCCTGTGCTGATTCCACGGCTTGTGCTGTCCTGGCTGGTTCCGTGGCTTTGTTCACTGGAATGTTTTAAAGGTTGGCTCTTGGGATTCAACAGATGTGCCTCTTGGCTTTTCATTTCTATTTAGAAAATTGGGAACTTTTGGCTGTTATGTTCCCCCTCTTTGGCCTATATATATGAGGTATTTTGAGAAGAAAGAGTGGGTGAATATTTGAGAGCAAAGTGCTAAACCTGCGGGTTCTTCTTGGAAAAGCTTGAGAGCTTTGTCCACCTTCTCTTTCTCCCCTCTGGAAGGCTTGCGAGCTTCTCCTCTTTCGTCTCGGCTTCTAACCTCTTTCTTCTCTACGCAAGTTCCACTCCACCTGTATCTTTCTTTTAGTTCCATTGGGGAAGTTGTTGGCTGTTTTTGTTGGCTGTTTTAGGGAAGATTGTTGGCTGTTTTGGTGAAGCCGTGGGCTGTTTTTGTTGGCTGTTTTGGTAAAGCCGTGGGCTGTTTTGCTGGCTGTTTTGGTAAAGCCGTGGGCTGTTTTGCTGGCTGTTTTAGCAAGGTTGTTGGCTGTTTGGAGAAGTTGAAAGGACACTGGATACCCTAGCAGTGGTGGACCCTTGGTTTGCATATCTAAACCTTATTTTAAATTATATTCCTACAATCGGTACATGTGAGGAGTCCTCTTGAAGGATGTTCTGAGGATAGTTTTTTTTTTTTTTTTAAAATATTGTTTCTTTGTTGGTCTTCTCTTGTTTTAGTTGTTGGAAGTTGCCTCTTTTTGTTTTCTAAAGCTAGTTGTTTTCTCTAACCCCTTTTGTTCTCTAAGTTATGTCTTAATTTATGAAAGTATGATTTGAATCTCTTTGTTGTTTTCTCTTGTGCTTTGCTCTAACTTGTTTACATCAATTTGGTATCAGAGCAAGTTCCTTGCTTGGGTAGTCTTTGTTATTCTATCTAAGTTCCCAGTCTTTTTTTTGTGAGTCTTTGCTTTTCGATCAATGGCTAATAATCAAGGGGATTTGCAACAACTCTTACAACAATTAAATAATTTGCAACAACAAATCAATACTATGGCTGAAGCAATCACTAATTTGAATGTCAATCAAGCTAATGTTAATCCTAATGTCCTATCTTCTGAGAGCGAGGATGAGGGTCCTAGGAATCAAAATAGGCGTCAAAGAAACTGGGATCATGGGATTAAAATCGATGTCCATAATTTTGAAGGAAAATTACAACCGGAACAATTCCTCGAATGGGTTGAGAAAATGGATCAATTTTTTGAGTGGAAAGAAATACCAGAAAATCGAAAAGTCAAATTTGCAAGCTTAAAATTAACAGGACATGCTTTAACATGGTGGAAAAATTTGCAAAACAATAGAGTAAGACGAGGAAAAGAAAAAATTCAAAACTGGGAAAGAATGAAAGAAAAAATGAAAGGGAAATTTCTTCCTTCTGATCATTCAAAAACTATTTTTCAAGAATTTAATAATCTGCGTCAAGGAACTCAAACTGTGGAAGAATACACTGAAAACTTTTTTAAGTTGCAAGCTAGGAATGATTTAGATGAATCTGAAGAAAAAAAGGTAACAAGATATCTTAATGGACTTAAGTGGACAATTCAGGATCAATTAAACTTACATCATGTCATTAAACTAGATGAGACTTATCGCATGGCTTTAAAAATTGAGAAACAATATCAAAGGGGAAGTAGCAAAGTTATTGAAACATATAAGCGACGACAAACTGGTGGGGTGAAAATCCAAACTCAAACTTCTGTTGGGACGTCGGGAACAAAAGTCAAAACTTATGAAAGTCAAAATCTGGATAAGGGTAAAGGGCTAATGGGTTCTAAACCTACTGAACAACCTAAACTAATTGGACCTTGTTTCAAATGTGGTCTTTATGGTCATTTGTCGGCTACTTGCAGAAAAAATAATCCTCCTCGAAATAATTTGATAGAAAATGAAAATAAAAGTGAAGAAGAAGAAAATGAACCAGAATCTGATAATGAAGCTGAAATGGAAAATTTTGATTTGGAAGGAGACGAAGGAGAACCTTTGTTAGTAATTTGACAAGTTTTAACTGCTCAAAAAGAAAAGGGTGATAAGTGGCTAAGAAGAAACATATTTAGAACAACTTGCACGGTTGAAGGGAAAATTTGCACTTTAATGATTGATAGTGGGAGTTCAGGAAATTTTGTGTCACAACACATGGTTGAAAAGCTCAAATTGAAAACAAAACCTCTTGTCAAATCTTACAAAATATCGTGGTTTAAGGAAGGAGGTGAGGTTCCAATAACAAAGCAATGCACCATTAATTTGACAATTGGAGGGGCATACGAGGATCAAATTGTTTGTGATGTTATTCCTTTAGAAGTTTGTCATATCCTTTTGGGGCGTCCTTGGCAATATGATAATAAAACTATTCATAATGGCGAAAGGAACACTTATACTTTGATTCGAAATAGTAGGAAATTCACTCTTTTCCCTCAAAGAAACATTTCTGATCCTCCAAAAAAAGAAAAATCTGAAAATTCATCCACTCCTGAATTACTTTTAAACACAAATGATTTGAAACAATTTGAAGTGGCTTATTTGGTGCTTGGAAAAGAATCTGATTTGGCTCTTGAAATTCCTAAGGAAGTGCAACCGTTGCTTAATGAATTTTCTGATTTAACACTTGACGAGTTGCCAACTGGCTTACCTCCTATGAGAGACATTCAACATCACATTGATTTAATTCCTGGAGCAACATTGCCTAATCTTTCACATTACAGGATGAGTCCAAATGAACATAAAGAGCTTTCTAAGCAAGTGACTGAACTTTTGGAAAAGGGTTTAATAAAAGAAAGTCTAAGTCCTTGTGCTGTGCCTGCTTTGCTTACTCCTAAAAAAGATGGAACTTGGCGTATGTGTGTGGATAGTCGTGCTATAAATAAGATAACCATTAAATACAGATTTCCCATACCGAGGCTTGATGATTTGCTTGACATGTTAAGTGGTGCCAAAATTTTTTCTAAAATTGATTTGAGAAGTGGGTATCATCAAATAAGAATAAGGTCTGGAGATGAATGGAAAACTGCTTTTAAAACCAAAGAAGGGTTGTATGAATGGCTAGTTATGCCCTTTGGTTTATCTAATGCTCCAAGTACTTTTATGCGAACAATGAATCATATTTTGAGGCCTTTTATCGGAAAGTTTGTAGTGATATATTTTGATGACATTTTGATTTACAGTATTCATCCTTCTGAACATCTTTTACATATTAAAAATTTTTTGCAAACTTTAAGGGAACAAAAATTGTATATCAATCTTAAGAAGTGTACTTTTATGACTTCAAGTTTGACTTTCTTGGGTTATATCGTGTCTGCTGAGGGAATTAAAGTTGATCCTGTGAAAATCGAGGCAATCAAAAGCTGGCCTGTTCCTAAAAATATAAGTGAGGTAAGGGGTTTTCATGGTTTGGCATCTTTCTATCGTCGATTCATTAAAAACTTTAGTTCTGTAATTGCTCCTATCACTGACTGTTTGAAAAAAGGAATCTTTAGATGGACTCCAGAGGCTGAAAAAACTTTTCAAATTATCAAAATGAAAATGAGTCATGCTCCAATTCTTAGTCTGCCTGATTTTGAAAAAGTTTTTGAAGTTGATTGTGATGCTTCACATGTGGGAATCGGTGCTGTTTTAAGCCAAGAAGGAAAACCAGTTGCATATTTTAGTGAAAAGTTGAATGATGTTCGATCTCGATATTCTACTTATGATTTGAAATTTTATGCTATTGTTCAAGCTTTAAAATTTTGGAGATGTTATTTGATTCAGCGAGAATTTGTTTTAAACACTGATCACGAGGCTTTAAGATTTTTGGGATCACAAAAAAATCTCAACAAGAGACATGCTAAATGGGTTTCTTTTTTGCAAGAGTATTCCTTTCATATCAAATATAAAACTGGTGTGTTGAATAAGGTTGCCGATGCTTTAAGTCGAAGGTCACATTTATTGATTACTGTTTATCCTACCATTACTTCTTTTGAGTTTTTGAAAGATACTTATGCTTCTGATTCTGATTTTAAAGATATTTGGGAGGCTTGTCTTAATTTGGGAACTGATCCGTCTGGTCAATTTGTTATTCACCAAGGCTTTTTGTTTAAGGGTTCTTGACTTTGCATTTCAAATAATTCTTTAAGAGAACAGTTAGTGCAAGAACTTCATGGTGGTGGGTTAAGTGGTCATTTTGGTCAAGGGAAAACTATTGCTATGGTGGAAGAAAAATATTTTTGGCCTCACATGAGAAAACAAATTGCTAAGTTTGTGAAACAATGCAAAATCTGTCAAGCTTTTAAAGGGACTTCACAAAATTCTGGTTTATACACTCCTCTTCCAATTCCAAATAAACCTTGGGAAGATATTTCTATGGATTTTATTCTGGGCTTGCCGGTTACTGTAAGAAAACATGATTCTGTTTTTGTTGTTGTTGATCGCTTTAGTAAAATGGCTCATTTCATTCCTTGCAAAAAAACTTCTGATGCATCTCATGTGGCTGATTTATTTTTTAAAGAAATTGTTCGACTTCATGGTATTCCTCGTACATTTACTTCTGATAGAGATACTAGGTTTTTGAGTCACTTTTGGAGAACACTTTGGGCTAAGTTAGGAACTTCTCTTCAGTTTAGCAGTGCTTACCATCCTCAAACCGATGGACAAACTGAAGTTGTCAATCGAAGTTTGGGAAATCTTTTGAGATGCCTTGCTGGTGAAAAACCTTTTCAATGGGATTTGATTTTACCACAAGCTGAATTTGCTTATAACAATTCTGTTAATAGAACTACTGGAAAAACTCCTTTTGAAATTTTATATGGTCAATCTATTCCTCACATTTTGGATCGAAATGGTTTGTCTTTACCTAGCAAAATAAGTGCTGAAGCATTAGAAATATTTGATCATATCAAATCGGTCCAACAACAAGTTCTTGAAAAACTCCGTATTGCAAATGACAAATACAAAATTGCTGCAGACAAGCATCGGAGAGAGGTTGTTTTTAACGAAGGGGATATGGTGATGGCTTACTTTCGTCGCCAACGTTTTCCCGTTGGTACTTTTGGAAAACTAAGCAGAAAAAAATTCGGACCTTTTCGCATTCTCCGGAAATTGGGCACAAATGCATATCTTTTAGATCTACCTAACACGGTTGGAACTTCTCCTATATTTAATATTTCTGATCTTTCTTTGTATGAAGGAAATATAGGTGATTCTGTGGATCTTGAAACATTGCCACTTTCCACTCCTTCGTTGAACCAAGATGATCTGATTGAAGAAATTGTTGACATAAAAACAACAAAGACAAGGCATGGAGAACACCAGAAATTTTTGGTCAAATGGAGTAATCGACCATTAATTGATTGCACGTGGATTGATGCTGCTGAACTTCAAAAGCGAAATTTGGAACTTTACAAACAAGTTGCTAAAGTTTTCTCATCAGGAGATGAGAATTTCCCACCTGGGGGGAATTGATGCATTTAGATTTTTTGCTCTATTTTGTTTTATGAACAATATTAGTTATATTTTCTTTTTTTTAATTTTATACTATCCAATGATGGTGGTAAATCCAATGATCATGGTAGGAAGAGGTTTGGTGTTTGCTTCCTTGGGTTTGCCGGCTTGGGGTCCATTTGTCCTTTGGATTTTTGTTGGTTTCATGAAGGCATTGGCTGTTTCGGTTTGAGCTTAAGTAGTTAAGACTTTAGTTGTGCCAAGCTCATTAATATCTAGTGGAGAAGTAGCTCATTATGAGCTAATGGCTTGCTATAAATTTATGAATTGGGAACAAGATTTGGTGGGTGGAATTTGCTCGTTCACATTCCTTTTGAAATAAAATTACTGCAGCCATTTTTCTTCTCTGGAAAGTTCCCTCACGGCTGGCTGCTTTGGGGTGTGAAGTGCCTCTTCGGGTGCTGTCTTTACCGCCTTGGCTTCATCTCTGTTGATCGTGAAAAATCTGCCGCCTGGTTTCCTGTGCTGATTCCACGGCTTGTGCTGTCCTGGCTGGTTCCGTGGCTTTGTTCATTGGAATGTTTTAAAGGTTGGCTCTTGGGATTCAACAGATGTGCCTCTTGGCTTTTCATTTCTATTTAGAAAATTGGGAACTTTTGGCTGTTATGTTCCCCCTCTTTGGCCTATATATATGAGGTATTTTGAGAAGAAAGAGTGGGTGAATATTTGAGAGCAAAGTGCTAAACCTGCGGGTTCTTCTTGGAAAAGCTTGAGAGCTTTGTCCACCTTCTCTTTCTCCCCTCTGGAAGGCTTGCGAGCTTCTCCTCTTTCGTCTCGGCTTCTAACCTCTTTCTTCTCTACGCAAGTTCCACTCCACCTGTATCTTTCTTCTAGTTCCATTGGGGAAGTTGTTGGCTGTTTTTGTTGGCTGTTTTAGGGAAGATTGTTGGCTGTTTTGGTGAAGCCGTGGGCTGTTTTTGTTGGCTGTTTTGGTGAAGCCGTGGGCTATTTTTGTTGGCTGTTTTGGTAAAGCCGTGGGCTGTTTTGCTGGCTGTTTTAGCAAGGTTGTTGGCTGTTTGGAGAAGTTGAAAGGACACTGGATACCCTAGCTGTGGTGGACCCTTGGTTTGCATATCTAAACCTTATTTTAAATTATATTCCTACAATCGGTACATGTGAGGAGTCCTCTTGAAGGATGTTCTGAGGATAGTTTTTTTTTTAAAAAAAAATATTGTTTCTTTGTTGGTCTTCTCTTGTTTTAGTTGTTGGAAGTTGCCTCTTTTTGTTTTCTAAAGCTAGTTGTTTTCTCTAACCCCTTTTGTTCTCTAAGTTATGTCTTAATTTATGAAAGTATGATTTGAATCTCTTTGTTGTTTTCTCTTGTGCTTTGCTCTAACTTGTTTACATCAATTTGGTATCAAAGTTCACAAATGAAGCTTTTGAAAATGCTAAATTATATAATGAACAAATGAAGAAGTGACATGATTGTAAGCTTTTTAGGAAATAATTTGTACATGGACAAGTGCTTCTGCTTAATTCAAGATTAAAGTTATTTCAAATAAAACTAAAAGCCAGGTGGTGAGGACCATTTACTGTTGTCAAGGTGCATCCTTATGGATCTGTAGATATTAGGGATAGCAAAACCACCCAAACTTTCAAAATTAATGACCAATGGTTAAACCATACTTAGTAGGGGATATAGACTGTTTGAGTACTTTTGAGTTAGCTCATCTTAATTAAAAGTTTGGCAAGTCTGATTGAAGAGTGTAAACTTAGCGTTGCTCGAGAGGCAACCCAATTCTGTTTTGTGATTGTAGTGAATAATCTATATTGTTGTCTTAGGTTTGTGTGGATTTTGTTCTAATTATGATTGGTATGTGCTCAGTTAATTTTGCTAAGATGCATGATTGACTTTTCCTTTGACTTTAAAATGAGTGCGGAAAATGAGCTCTGCCACTGCAGCGCCAGATCCTCAAGCGCTGTAGTGATATAATGCACAACATCAGAGGGATTTTGTGATGATGCGCTTAGTTCTCTGGAAAAATGAAAATAATTCGGCACTACAGTGTTGTGGAACCCTAGCACTGTAACGCTGGTTCTTTTCTACAACACTTCAATGCTGGATTATGGCGCTACGACTCTGCTCTCTAGAATTATGTCAAATTCATTTTAGGGTCGATGCGCCACACTAACTCCACTATGCCTAATCAAAGCAATTATTTAAGTAATTGTTGCGTTTCAGCGGAGGTCATTTCGTACACCGCGGCACTGACATATGTCAAACGCTGCATTGGTGGATTGGTCAAAATCTTTTTGTTTCAAATTCAAATGTGTAGCGTCACGACACCATCTGACCACACCGCTACAACGCTCATCCTTCCTTTGATTGACCGAGCACCGCAACACTCCCACACTCAGTGCAGCGGCACCAGACACTTATATAGGAAAGGATGGTCGATTTCCTCATTTCACACTACTCTTTACATTCCTTGCCCTCTTAGCTTTATGTTTCTTGTGAATTCGTTCCTTCAAGTAGCAATGGCTCCTAAAATCACAGTTAGAAAGAAGAGATCTGCCTCCTCCCACGACAAAAAATAGGTTTGTGAGCTCCACTGCTAAAGAAAGGTACAATAATTCTATTTTACACAAGAAACTTATCCCTATGCAAGGTTTTAGAAATTCTAGGGAGTGGTAGAAATGATGATAGTAAATAGGGGGTGGGAAAACTTTTTTGTTGAGCATGCTACATGTATAGTTTCTATTGTCCAGGAGTTCTATGCTATCGCAAGGGAACCCCAAGATAACAGGGCATTTGTTAGGCGGAAGTGGGTAGCATTTGATAGCGTGACTATCAATAGAGCGTATGAGACCCCCAAACTAAAATTTGATGACTATATTGCCCCTTATTAACACTCCTGCAGACCCATAAAAAAATATTAGAGTATTGGTTGGACCCCGCTTTTGAGTTGAGTAAAAAGTGAGGGAGGGAAAATAGTTAATTTTCATGCATCGACACTCAGTAGAGTGTCAAAAGCTTGTCATTAGCTTATTTCTGCGCGATTTATACTACACACCGATATTAGCAAAGTGACCGATGATTGAGCACTTTTGAGTTATTCTATTCAAGTTGGCCACTCTATGGACATAGGAAAAATTATCAATCATTCCCTCCTGTACATGATTCGTGGATCTACTTCGATGCGTTATGGTCACCCTTCTCTTATTTATTCTTTGTGTTTGCTTGGTAGTGTCTTAGGTAAGTTCAAGGAATAACAACTCTTCCTTATTTCTGCTATCACCAAAGCCAAAATTGAACAATTTAAGACTACCACTAGGATAGAAGGGGATGAACCTAGTCAATCTAGTCAGCCCAGTCAACCCAGCCAACCCAGTAAGTCAACCCAAGTTCAGAGCCCCTAGGACCCTATGAGATCAGGTTGTTGACCTCCAGGAGCAAGTTGGTTGTATGCATACTTACTTTGAGGGGAGCATAGGCAATGGAAACAAAGAATGAGCCACAAAGTAGACTGTGTGATGGACATGCAATAATGATAGTATCAATATGCTTCTAAGTTCAATGAAGCGTTCGTTGGAATGTTCAAAAACTGCCAGTTGTTCCAGGGTCTTGATCAGCCCCTATTCCAAACAGCCCTGACTTACAAGGCCTACTTATGGCAGCCAACACCACCCCCACCACCACTACCAATAGCCAACAGAGGAAGAGGAGTGAAAGGATTGCTTTTTATTTTTATTGTTGTTATGTTATTATTTTGTTATTTATTTATGTTTCATGTGTTTTGTTAGAGTTTTTGATGTATTGCTTTGTAGTGAAATGAAATATTTAATGAATGTTAGTGTAGCCTTTATTTTATACTCAAGCCTATTACTTGCTCCTTATGCTTTACTATTTGCACTTGAGATTTTTTGTATTAATTGCTAAAATTACAGATTGAAATAAATAAAAATAAGAAAATTACAAAATTGAAGGTGTTTAATTGAGAAATTAAGCAATATAAACATTTAACTAATAAAAATCATTAAGACTAATAATTCTTACTAAAGAAAACTCCTAAACCACTAAGGAGCACTTAACTATTTAAATTAGGTTTAAATGACTAAAGATTTAGTGAAAATACAATACTCATATTAATTAGAAAGTTTATTATAAGCATGTAATTATGACATTATGTATATGTTAGACTGGTCCAGCTGGCCCCTGGATCGGCCCCTTGCCAAGGGCTGGCTCAAGTGTATAGGAGGCAGGCGGTTGGAGAGAGGGACAGGGAGATGGGGCCCACTAATTCATTCACATGTTTTGGAGCCAAAGGAGAAGGCGGCAAGGTAAAACATGTAATTTGGGCTTAATTGATTAACTGCATGCTTTAAGTAGGAAGGATGAATTAGGGTTAGGGGTTATGCTTTGATTTATGGCTGATTTGGAGTCTCTTGTTCTTAGTGTTTGGGCTCTAGCTTTGTCTAGAAATTGAGAGAGATCAATCCTCCTCTCGAATTGAGGATCACTTGTATCTTGTTTGTTTTTCTTCCGTTAGTTGATTTTTTTTTTGACAAAGTGGGTTGTTTTTCTATGATTCTTCCTCTACTTGTTGAGTATTCTCACTGTTTTTTGTCTCTTGTTAGGGTTTACTTGAGATCTTCAAGTATATGCTAACAAATTGGTATCAAAGCAAATTTTGAGAACGTTTGTGGGCTGTTTTTGTGAATTTCAATCGCTGTTTTTTGGCATGTGAAGGGGAAAGTTGCTGATTTTTGTGATTAAGATACAATTTTTGAATTTACAAAAATCCGGCGATTGATGGCGTGAAAGCCATTTTTTTTCTTCCAGGATCGTCCGGACAAAGTGGGATCGTCCGGGACGATCAGTACAGAATCTGTGGACAGAGAAGTTCGTCGGGATGAAATTTGTCCAGAGAGCAACTCGTCCAGGTACAATTACTGTTTAGCCTGAACGATTTTTGTCTAGAGGGCAAATCGTCCCGGGACGAAAATGGATCGTCCGGGACGATCTGCATGGATATATATTGGATGGAGATATTTTGGAATCATTTGAAGAGAGAGAAAAAGGCAGGAGAGAGAAAGAGAAGAAAAAAAAGGAAAAAGCTTGGTTTTGGAGCTCGCAGTGCTCTTTTCGTCCGTCGTTGCTGTTGAAAGAATTGTTTCTCGAAGTAAGAACTCCGAATCCTATTTCTGATTTCGAAGATTTCGTGTTTTGGTATCGTTCTGCTCAGTTTTGTGTTTCCGTTACCGAAAAATGACCCTATCTTTGTATGGACGCAACTTTTACCGCGTAACTTTTGGTATGTTATTGAAATGATGATTTTGCACGATTTGAGTATTTTCTAGAAAGTTTTTACCGGGTATTTTGAGTTCTGTGCGATTTAAATCGAATAGAAAATTATCAGGCTGTTGAAAAATAGTGTTTCAGTACAAGTAAAGCTTTGAAATGTTTTTTTATTCGATTTCTAGTAATTTGAAAATTTTCTGGAACTGTGCATTTTATAACGACTTCTGTCTACTATACGATATTTTAAGGAGTTTTCTAAATTGGGCCAAATCATGTTTATTGATCGCAATGCATTTATGATATGTATATAAATGTGAATATATGATTGAATTACTGTTATTATTATTGAAAGACAAGTAAAGATTGGTTGAACCGTTGGTTGGAGATTGATTTGACCTTTACAGAATGGTGGGCCAACGGGTTTTCCTTTAAAAAGGGTTTGGTGTTATCCTCTATTGATCATTGATACAACGATTGGGAGTCATAAGGAGATTATTATGCCGACGGGCGACCGACGGGCAAAGAGTGACGACTCTATCATTGAGCCAACAGATATGGATATACAACGATTCATCGATATTCCAAGACTGAAAAACGCCTTAATAACCAGTGATTGTACTTGTTCAGTAAGACTACTGTATTGAATGCATGTGTAAAGTATTGTTCTTATACTTTCTTTATGGACTTATCGATTGACTGATTTATTGATATGGAATTGATTTATTGCTATTAAATGAATTTTCTGACGGATTTATGGGTTTACTGTTACTGTACGATTTCATTGATACTGCACGATTTTATTTGATATTTCATATTGTACATGTCACTGAATGCAGATACTGATATGGATATTGATATTGCATTGATTCATTTATACTACCGATACCAATACTACTGATTCATTGCATTAAGCTTATGGCACATATTACACCGAATACTAATTGATACATGTGATACCCTGATACATGTGATTTACCGAGCTCATGATTGCTTTTATCGTATTGATATGATTTTACTGCATTGATTGATTTATTGATTTGATTTCAACTCTCTTTAACGATGTATTGATTTGATTGTTTTATATGATTTCATACCAATTGATACTGTTGACTGGAATTGATTTATGTTACTGTATTGATTACTGATTTTTAGTATATGCATAGATTCAATGATCATGTGCAAGTGACTGTTATTGATTTGACTGATTGACATGCATATTGTTTCAGTACCGTGCTTTGATTTCAGTTGTAGGTATTAGGTGACCTGTTGGGCTTTTTTAAGCTCATTATATGTGGTTAATATTTCAGGTCAGGGCAAGGGAGCAGGAGTGTGAGGCTGATCAAGATTGTTCAGGTTTATGTTCTTTTTGTTATAGTTATTCTTTTGTACTCAGGACTGTATGGATTATGATTTGGTAGAAGATCCTGAGTATTGTAAATGAACTTTTGGGAATGAATAGAAATGTTTACATGATATTTTGAGATATAGATTTTGTTAGACTGTTTAATATTGATTGATGAATATAAATAGCTCTGGTAGATTATAGTTTAAAAGATCGATTGAAAAAAAATTCTTCCAAGTTAGATCTTGGGGCGTCACAGATGGCGGCCAAGAAAGTGGATGCGCTGGAAGAAAGACTAGAAGGGGAGATGAGCCAAATAAAAACAATGGTGGAGGACCAAATTTCATCACGGGAAGGTAAGGTTTTAGATCTTCATGAGATGGGAAGAAGATACTGGAAAATCAAAATCAAACGGCAGCATCGGAGGTAAAGGGTCTGGGAGGAAGAAATACAAATTCTGAAATTCGTAGGAGGGAAGAAGATGTGGAGATCCTCGAGGATATTGGTGGAAGGTATGGAATGAGGCGTGGTTATGGGGGGTGTGAACCAAGGGGTGCTGGTTGAGAGAGAAGAAGGATATTATGGTAGGAAGGGTGCTGATTTTGAAAAAAAAAGGGGAGAAAGTGAAGAGGGGTTTGGGTATGAGCGTGGAAAGAAAGATCAGGAGACTTTGGAGGAGCCAAGCACTTGGGAAAGAAAAAATTATGGACGAATACGGGGAAATGGGGGAGATCCGAAGGCGAGGAAGCTGAAGATACCCATTTTTGAAGGGGAGGATGCACGCAGATGGATCTACAAAGTAGAGAGATATTTCACCCTCAATGGACTGATGGAGGGGGAGAAATTGACAACAACGGACTTCTGTTCGGAGGGGAAGGCACTGTTGTGGTACTAATGCTTATTAGAACGTTGATTTGAGCATTGGATTGAGAATGAGTGCAATTTGTAACACTTGAAAACATATGCATGGACATTTGATTTAGGAGAAAATGACAACCCTAGCATAGGCGACAGATAGGGAGGCAACATGAATGTTAATACATGTATTTCAGAGGTGTTGGATACTAATCCAACGACCCTAAGCACATCGCCATCCCCTACGGGTTCTCACATGAGAGCAACCTCTGAAAAATCACCAAATTTTCACTAGTTTGCGGAATGGACAGTGAACATATGTGTTATTTTTGGGGTTTGGAAAATCAAATGCAGCGGTTCTAAGAACCTAAGGGTTTTGGAGCGTCATACACATATCCATAAGGCTTGGAGACCTAGGTGTTTCCCAAGTTTTTTTGAGATTTTATTTCACCGAAGCAAGCCACAGTGCAAGCCGATATGCTCTAGCCTTGCAAAAGCGAGATGGAGGGAGAGAAAGCCCAAACTTATCGTCAAAGTGCTTTTCGATCTCGCCTCCGCAATTTAGACCGCTCATGGGTGTTGTTTTGCTATCAGTGTAAGACGAAGAGAGTGTTCCTATAGCAGATCGTCACCTTCCAAAAGCCTTCACAACACCACCTAGTTCGCGTCTCTCTACTTGATAGATAGAAAACAGAAGCTCGCTCACCCTCTGTGGGCTCCGAAAATTCGGCCCCGGCCTCCGCTCGCTCTTTTCTTGTTCGGCGAGGGAGTTTTAACGAACTAAGTTTCGGGGTAAATTTTGGAAGGCAGATGGGTTTGTAGATAAGACACTACCCAGAGATTTCGCCCTCATTTTGTGAGGACTTTATGATCTGAGTTCTGGTTTCCTATAGGCGCAAGCCCCTATAGTTAATTACCTCTCCCGATCACGAGAGAGAACTTTCGATTAAGGCTAGTCGTCGATCAGATACGTATAGAATACGTGTTATCTGGCATATAGTAGCAGCAATGAATTTGGATATTTGAAATTGGGTTTGGATTTGGGAATGTTTGGATATTTGGAAATATTTAATATTTAAAATAGAAAATTTCACCACCTAACACTTAAAGCGGATGGTGGGGGAATGGATGATAGACCCGATCAAGATCCCATGGTTCCGTCGTCCCGGGCCATCGTGGTCCCTGGTCTACTTAGTCAGAGGAGGTAGTCGACCCAACCTGACAGAAGGATCCTTGTCGGCAGCCATGGGTTGCTTCGTCCAAGGGGACCTCGTAGACCGAGGTTGAATGTTTATCTAAGGGGACAAATTTGAATCCACCTTAGCTAACAGAGGGCTTTGTGCCCTATCCATCATACCCTATTGATTCATATCTCAAGGATTTAACGCCATTAAGGAGCGTATTGGCTCTGGCCATAACCGCTATCTGTGGTGCCATTTGGCGGCAAAACCACTCGGTTCAGAGGGCCCCGGGTCATAACCGTTTACCTGCAGTGCCATTTGGCGGCGAAACTGCCGGTTAGAGGACACGTACCACGTCCTTACTGGCAAGATATTGTTTGAGAATGGATCCTAGTGATATTTTCGACTAGGCATTTAGCTCTTTTGTGAGCTGAAGTAAATTTTGATTTGTCCGCCCCGTCAAACTGTTGCGGAGTACGGATGGATTTGCTTCAAATGCATTGATGGATTTATTTCATTTTTAAATATTTTTGGGTTTTAGAATTTTGGGTGGAACTTTGGATTTTGATAGGCATTTGGATATTTGGGAGACATTTGAAAATGTTTGTGAACCCCTCCGGTTGAGATAAACATTCAACACGGCCATCATCGGGGTGTTCGGGGTCATTTTTCTTTATTGATTGAACCTTGTCAACTCTATCGGGCTATCGACAGAGGATCGGGTTTCGTAGGCTTTATGACCCTTGAGAGTGGATTCTTTTGATTAAAGGCTTTGGAGGCCTGATATGAGTGTATTAAAGCAAATATACTGGTCCTCTTAACCGTGTATTTGTTTGAGAGTTCGAACCTTGTCGACTCCTATTGATCCATATAGGAGGATCGGGTTCGAACAAGAATTCACTAGTCAGCCCGCGCAGCATCCCTAGACGTCACGTGTGTACCAATAACACGCTTGCCGGGGCCCTTGCGGGTTAAGATTGCTTTTACCCCTTTTAGTGTACTTATGTGTATACAAACTACAGTGCACTTGTGCGGGGGTATTTTTGGAATAGACGCCTTCTGTCTGCTTGTACGAATGTTGCAGATCCGGTGGCGTTGCGTAGCAGCTTCTGAATTAAGTTGTCCGCTGCTTCGTACAGGTAGACTGTCGTGCACTACTTGTTGATTTTTGTAGGCGGGTCATAGTACACTGACTAATCTCCTGCCTTGGTTGTAGATGCCTACATTTGTTGAATTCCTTTTTAGCACTTTTGCTTGTGAATGTTGCAATGGGCACACAGTGGGTCTTCTACGGTAGCTCATAGAAGCTTGAATTTGTCGTAGTACTTCAGTACTTGTATGTAGAAGGTATGTTGGATGCGCGGCCATTGTTCATCAAGAGGCTTGCAAGCCTCAATAATCTTGTCCAGGTTAAAGTTCAAGCATTTGGTTGAATTGAAATTCACTCATTCTATAATAATTTGATTTGGTTCTCTTTCTAGAACTCGTATAGGAATTAGCGGGGGATTCCTTCATCAGACTCTGTTATGGGAAAACTGGTGTATCCATTTTTAATCAAATAGTATTGATTGTATAGAGCCGATATTTGCTTGTAGATGGCATAAGCATTATTACATTTCTTTATATTCATCAAACTTGCGATTCTATTGTTTGAGTCAGATTAGCATTACGAATCTTTTAATCCCCTTTGGAGTAGATCACAGCTTGCATGCTAACTTGCACTAACCATAGAAGGGCCACTATATTACAGGTTCCTTGATTTATACTTGTATGTGAATCACATCTGATGGATATTCCTTCCAAATGTGTAGATGACATGCATGTGTTTCATATGATGGCTGGTATTAATAGTATGATTGTTGTCCCTTCCATGAACCTCTTTGATCATTTATAGATATGCTACATTTTTTCATTCAATCCCTAGCATTTATATTGATATGATGGAGTATTTGCTAAGTTAAAGCCCTCATTCCATAATTGAGCTCAAATTCTCTTGTATTAAACTTCATGTGGTGCCCAAGTTCTAGTTTGGCTCATGCTCCTTGTAGTTCTCTTCTGAATTCGAGTCCAAGTTCTTTGTGATCAAAGTACAAATTCTTTGCATGAGTCTATTTCCAATTCAAGTTCTCTGATGATTATATTCAAGTTCACTTGTCTTCTATTGTCCGTCTGATTTGGTGTTCAGATCATGATTCAAGATTGATTCAAGTCTTTGCTTACATCATTTGATTTCCAAACCAAGTGTGAGTTTAAGTTCAATTAAAGCTCAAATCAAGTCCTCTGTCGTCTTGTAAAGTCCAGGTTCGAGTTCAAATTGAGTTCCGTATGGTCTTCTTGAGTCTAAACCCAATTCAAGTCCAAGTCTAAGTTGAGATTTCTTGCACCAAGTCCATTTAGGTTCAAGTTTTGTCTTGAGTTCAATATGCCAGTTCTATTCAAGTCCAAGATAAGTATAAGTTCTTTGTTGTCTTGTTGAGTTCTAGTTCAAATCAAAGTCCCCTGTGATCCTTGTAGAGTTCAAGTTTGTCACATCATTCTCAAGTCCAAACTTATTGTCATTCAATTCGAGTTCAAAGAGGAGATTGGGTCAAGTTCAGTTCAAACTTCATTGTCTTTCAATTTCAAGCTTATAAATCCAAGCTTACAAATTCTCATCATTTTGAGTTCATTTGTTTTAGGTTCTGAGCATAGTCCCAAGTCCTTTGTTTAAGCTCAAGTTCATTTGAGTTTGAATTCTTTTATGTCAATTTGGTCCAATCAAGTTCACAAGTCCACCATTGTTCTCTGAGTTCAATCAAATCCAGGTACGATTTCACCCGAAATTTCGGCAGCCTCCCGGCGTCTCCCCCGTTTAGGAGAAAACTACGAGAAACTGGGCCTTTCCCACCACACACAATAAAGGCGTGTATGGTAGGTGCCCTCTGACGAGGACACCGCGGCCGTGATTTTTTGTTCATCCCACCACGCGCAATAAAGGCGTGTATGGGGTCTTTGACGCTACCTGTTTTAAAAATGCACAATTTGCTTTCCCCCCGCTCGGGGGTACTTATGAGTGACCCCGCCTCGCCGTAGGTGCCGCACCAGGGTCCCTTCCCACCATGTGCAATAAAGACATGTATAGGCGGTTTTCCGGTGCGCCACGAACGCCGAAGTAGAGTTTAGGCGATTGCTCGCTTCGTCGTAATCATCAGACCGGCGTCCCATCCCACCACGCGCAATAAAGGCGTGTATAGGAGTTTTTCCGGTCTGCTACAAACAACGATGCGAGAAATCTGAGTTTAGAGAGTTCGTACCTTCGCGGGCTTTGTCGGTGGCTCGTAGACCGAGGCAGGAGGAGGAGCAAGCATTTGTAATTAATTAATCATCTAATTATGACTAATTCATTAATTACTTTTAATTATAATTAATATTATTTAATTATAATAATTATAATTAAATGATAATTAAATAACGAATTAAAATTAATAACAATTAACTATTTGATTATAATTAATCTATTAATTATAATTAATTATAATTAGTTATACCTAATTATAATTAAAAATAATTAATGCTAATTAATAGTTAAGTGTAATTAATAATAAATAACAATATTTAATCATAATTAATTATAATTAATATAATTAATAATTAATTATAATTTAAAATAATTATTTCATTAATTATAATTAAGATTGATTAATTATAAAGAAAATTAAAATAATTACCTCTCCCTCTCCACTCTCTGGTTTAACAGATTTATGGGATTCGGCCGAAGCAGCACGCTTAAGGGAGAAAGTTACCTTCCTAGCTATTGAGCTCCCGTGGTTTCTCCCGATCAAAATGTTGTAACTTCCGATCCAGCAGCAAGGGGAAGTCGGACAGCAAGAAGGAGCCGAGAAGGAGCGACGCGTGCGATCTCCCGGATGGAGAGCTCCCGTTCCTGCTTCTGTCAAAATGTCGTGTCTTCCAGTCCGACTGGAAGGGAAAGTCGGCGAAGGGGCTAAGTCGAACAGCCCTGAAGGAGCTGAAGAAGCGCGCGTTAGGTAGAAAGTTATCTCACAGCCAGCGAGCTTCTGGTTCTTGCGTTCGATCAAAATGTCATAGCTTCCAATCCCGCAGGAATGGAAAGTCGTCGATGGGAGCGAGGTCGAACAACACTGGAGGAGGGGTCGGAGATGGGATGAGAGTCGTGGCTTTAGGTTTGTGGTTGGCTCGTGGAGGTTTGCGGGAGAGGAGAAGCAGAGATGTCGGGGGAGGGGAGAAGTCGCTGGAGAGGCTTAGTCGCGTGTCGAGCAGCGAGTGTGGAGTCGAACAGAGAGCGGGAGAGCTACGGGAGAAATGGGCGAGTTCGGTCGTGTGGCTTGGAGTCGAGAGCGTGTTCGGCAGCCGAAGAGATGAGGCCTCTCTCCCATTTTAACGACGCAAATGAGCGGGAGTTTCGCATACGGGAGAAAAGACGTGAGTTCGGCGTCGCTGCAGAGGGATGGGTCGACGATTTGAGCTGGATTTGTGGCAGATGTGGCAGAGATACGGGATGAGCGGCTGCAGGTAATCATTTTAGCGATTTTTTTATTTTGATTTGTCTGTGTCTTTTTGGCTTCACCGTGGAGGTCAACACCCTCTATTTGGAAGGACACTAGCAGAAAAGGACATCTCAAGCAGCTCAGCACTTGGCACACAGATCTCCTTCCCAGGCCATTCGACTCCACCTGAACATACTAAATGCACTCAACAAGCGAGTTTCCTCTTGCTCGGTTTAGCCCTAGACCCACCACAGCCACTGTCGTCAGTCACTACCATCTTTAAATATTACACTACATTCATTTTACTCCAAACCAAACAAAAAAAATTCATTCACTTGGATTTAGTTTACACTCATCCAAACAAATCCAAATAATTCATTTTATATTGCATTCATTTTACACTGCATTCCTTTTATAGCCAACGAAACAACCCCTTACATGAAATGAGATGATTCGACTGAAAACAAAAACCCCTCCCTTGACTTTATATTAGCCAGAGGTCCATATCTGGGTAAGCCCTTTTAATCTTTTGCATTGAGAGACCTAAGATAACTTCAAGCAAATTTTTGGATGTCGTGTATCTTAGCTCAAATTTATTGCAGCATTTTATTAGTAACTTTTTAATTCCTTTATGTGCCTAGAATGAATTTCAAATGCCTGGCAAGATTAAGTATGATATCATAGCATTCTTTTGCCATAGCAAAGATGTTAGAACATCCTCTTTATCACGTCCAATGCAATAGTAAAAGTTTCATCAGGCGCGAGTAGCTTAGCACATTTTTCAAAGCAATTTTATATATTTTTAAACTTCAATACAATCCAGATTAAAAGAAGTTTATTATTCGGTACAGACAAGCATCATAAAAGATTTTTCAGCTCAAGTTGGGTGTTTTGAATTGGATTGGGACCGAACTAGTTCGGTTTAGAGCAACAGAGTTAATTTCGTGTAAACTAGATCAAATTTGTTGAATCAAACAATTTAATTTTGCCCAAGCTTCACTCGATCATGATTATTTCAATCAATTGGTCACCTTAACATTTCACTGGGATAAATGGTCTCCTTTAATCAGTAGTAATTTAAGGGAATTGACCTTGTTACGATTGTAAGAAAAAACTCTATTTAACTAAGCACAAACTTTAATGCAAATTACACATCCCAAGATAATTCAGAAGTGAAACTATGCCAGATTTTACTTGGTTCAATTAGACCAATGCTCAGACAATCTCGAAATAGGATGATAATCCCATCTATGATTTGATGAGTCACAGGAGAGTTCATAAACACCTAAACTCTCTAATCAAGGCCCAAATGGCCTTGTTTCTCAACTAAAATGAGGTGACCCAGCAGCAAATGAACATCCCCCCCCCCCCAGATTCAGCATTACCAAGAGCTCCATAAGCTGGGAAAAATTCAAGTTTACAGCAGGAAGAAAATGTCAGCAGAAAAGCAATTGGTTGGGGAGCAGAGGAAAGTCCTTAGTTCTAGCATCCCATTGGTCATTCCAAATAAAATGTAAAGCTACTGAATCTTAATATTGGCCAGCTCAGCTTTTCACCATTAATTGAATTTAACATGCTAAATATGTGTATAGATTCAGGTTTGTAGCATAATAACAAAGTTCATATAAAACAATTCATGGCATTATTAGCATGACTCGATTCATCAATTTGTAAACTGAGAATAAAAAGAAATAATAATAATAATCATACTGTCCAAACATGAGATAGGTGAAACTAATAGGATATATTCACTGAGACTAGTTACAAAGTAGATAAAATAGAGAGATTTAAATAATTGATGTACTTACCTGTGACCTCAATGTTGGACTCCCCATTTTTAAGAGCGGTTGAGGATATTTCAGGCGCCGTGATGCTGCCAGATGAAGAAGATGCCATTATGGTAGATAATATTGGTTACCCTTTTTTTTTTTTTTTTTTAATAATCAATGAGAGATTTGTAAATGTAGTCACAAACTGAATGACAAGCATTTTGGCCAAATATTTTACCTAGGGTGAGGAAGTTGAATATGCCAATATTTGAAGGGGAGGATGCCTACGGGTGGGTATATTGGTTGGAGATGTATTTCATGATGAATGGGTTGAATGAGGAGAAGTTTACGACTGCAGGGATATGTCTGGAGGGGAAAGCTCTAGTTTGGTTCAAGTAGACAATAGCATGGTCACTAATTAAGTAACTGAAGAAAGTCATGAACATCGTCCCATCCTTCCACGTTGAGGACAAGGTGCATCTTTGGGGAGGAGCATTGTTATGGCTGTAGGCAAAGTGAGGCTGGACCGACTTGCCCAGCAAGCAGTGGGGGTGGAACCTAGAACCAAATCCAGGGAGATTTCGGCCCCTCTTGTGTGGCCCAACAAAGTAATAATTCGTTATGTTAGGAGGATAATTAAGGAGGGAATTAATTAGTGAAAGATCTTCTATTTGAATTTAAATAGAAGAGAAAAATTTATAAGGAAATAAGGCTGATTTGGAAAAGATTAATTATGAAATGTTTTATAATTGAAGAGGATTGATTTGGAGGGGTTTAATTAGGAGATGTTTCCTAATTGAAGCGGGCAAATTTGAGGGCTGATTTGGGAGGGAATTGGGGAGGGCTGTTTTGAAATTAGTTGTTAATTGTTTGTTATAAGTAGTAGAGTTTATGTTATATTTTGTATGGAAAATTTTACTTGAGGTTTGTTGTAGTTTTCTTTTCGTTAGGACTTCCTAGCAGCTTCTAGGTTGTTTAGGAGAGTCGATTTGCCTCTCAGATTGTAGATCACATGTATATTATTTTTCATATTAAAGTTATAATCCAAAATCAGCCATTGATATTAGTATTTCTATAGTTTTCCATTATTTGTTTGCTGTTTTTATCTCCAAGGCGTATCACATTTCTTTCTCATCAGTCGAAAAATTTACTCTTGAACAACCAACCAAATATAATGGTCTTATTAACCATCACGATGTGCTCCTCAAGTTATCCTTGGAAGTTGGTTATGCCAAACTTTTTTTGCGTAGAACCTGCTATATGAATGGGCTTTCAATGCCCATGTTGAATTGGTCTCTTCACTTTGACCCATTTGAAGAGCCACATATAACCCCTATATGCTTGGTTATATGTTTATTTTTTTCATGAATCAACATTATACTCTCATGGATTTAATTTGATAACCCTAGTAGATGCTGCTATAGCTAGACTATCCAAGCCATGTGTTGCTAGAGTTTCAGAAAAAATTGATGCTGCTACCCTGTTGTATTTGTTCCTTCGGATCATCCTGTTGTTTGTGATATTGATGATTTAGTTTTGCAATGTAATGAAAATGATGTTAACATTTCCAATATAAAAGAAGAAGTAGACAATAGGTTTCAGATCCTCGTTGCCAGGAGAAGGAATAGAAAGAAATATATATTCTCTCTAAGGCTCTTCTTACTTCAAGCAAAACATTTTAAATGAGTCTCCTGAGGTTCTACTCTTTCAGCAGTTTATCTCTCATTTTGTTGCTACCATATAATGTTTTTGGTTCTTTCTCATTCATCTAGCAATTCTTTGCAATTGAATGCTGTACTCTTTTCATTGCTCGGTACAGAATTTTTCTTTAAAAAAAGTAGTATCATAGCGTATGATAGCATTATATCTTTCTAGGAAAAAAATCTTATTAGGCTCTTTAAAGGATAAAATATTGGAAGATTTTTTGTTTGGTAAGAAAAACAAATGAAAGGTGCTAGAAATTTGGTTCAGACAAGATGCCCTAAGGCTACCCCATTAGGCAATAATTACTTCAATGATTTTCTTGCGTTTGGAGGAATTGGAAGACTGCGGAAGTAAGTCCCTTTGCATGATACACAACTATTGTATATGCACTGTTCATAAGCACATATTCGCACAATTTTGGCTGGTCCATTTATCATTAATCAAGAAATCAGAACCATTAACATCCAATGCTCTTTACATGCACATATAAATGCATAAATGAAGAGCAGCGAACCTTACCATGGATATTAACTCATAAATGTTGAAGGAAACAAATTGCAAGCTAAAAAAGGTAAATTATACCCTGTAGTTGGGGTTACAATGATGTCGACCTTCTTAAAAGCTTCCATGTAGTAGTACATTATCCTTCTCCTGCGTAATCAACAAAAATTGTATCAATGAAAGAATGACACTAAACAGAATGCTGAAATTACATAAGAGCAAATATATCCATCTTTATCATGACCGGATAGCAGCAGCAGTCGAGTTCCAAATTTAATGCTATGCCATTTTTTTATGTATTTGATGATGTCATTAAATCAAGATTAAAATTGTCTAAAATGATTTTACCTTTTCCCGTACACATGATCTGCATATTGTTAATGAATGTCATTTAAAATTAATGTTATTCCAAATACCAATGAGCATCTCACATAATGCTTGCAAAAGTTATCATTAAAAATAAATGTATGACATTGAATGCAAAGAATATGCTATAAATGAATGTTTGCATCTACATATTGAATGATGGGATTCAACCCCTATGGTATTAACCCAGGATGCTTCTTCCCTCACGTTAAGGTTATTATCTTCTCTCAATTCAGTGTAGGGATATATTTGAATAAAAGGTATTGATATGAATGTGCCTCAAGTTGTATATTTTAGGCTGTGATCTTATGATGAGTGTATTATAAGCAAAGTTATCATTTGATACGTTGCTTTCTAGAACTCATGTTATTGATGGACAATTGAATGACGTGTTTTCTTTTCCAAACATGAAAATTCATGAGTTTATGATTAAAATTGTAATAATATTAAAAGGCAAGTTTTATTTATAATGATTAGCACACATATTATTCTCTTTTCTTGATATACTATAGCTTAAACTTGTAACTATCCCACCGAGGTGTTTATATAAACTCCCTCTATTAGGGGTGCAAATGAGTCGAGTCGAGCTCAAGTCAGGCCTAACCCGAGCTCGACTCGCGAGCAAAATCCCGAGCTCAAACTCGAGTCGAGCTCAAAAGGCGAGCTTGAGCTCGGCTCATGCCACTGAAAACGAGCTTGTGGGAAGCTCCGGAGCCTTCCGCAGTCCGTCTTTGCCTGCGCACAGCACATTTGTGGTTAGGTTTCTCCCGCCCACGCTTTTGCCTTTGCTCGCACTTTTGCAGTACGCATTCTCCCGCACTTACGCCTTTGCACAAGCAAAAGAGCCGCCCGACAAGTACTCGAGCCGAGCGTTACCCAAGATCTAACTCGAGCTCAAAATTCTGCTCGAGCTTGAGCTTGAAACTTAATAAGCTCGGCTCCTGAGCTCGTTAATGAGTTGATCTCAAGCTCAAGTTGGCTCGGCTCACTTATGCCCCTACCCTCTACCCAATAGTTGATAAACATTTTCAGGATAATCCCCTAAACTAGATGGGTAATAGAAAGTGTGTACAAAATACAAGGATTTTGATAAGGAGAGTACTGATGAAAATACGACCAATGCAGGGGTAGATAGGTTGCAGGCTCTAAAGGTTCTAGGAGCAAACAATCATGCTCAATAAAAAGAGACTAGTATTACTACTGGTGCTTTTATTCAAATCATAGCAATGGTAACACAGCTCAAACAAAATTATGAATAAAAAACTACTAGAAGAGAAAGTACTACATTAAATAAATATTTGAAATTATTTCAAGATGTAAGATCACCTCTTTTTACTAGAGCTAAAGGACCTATTGAAGCTCAAAACTAACGAGTATTGAGAAGGTAACTGATCGTATGCTCTGCCCCATGAATGAAGGGTCCACTTGCCACATTTGCACCAGATGATGAGCAGAAAGATGGTGGAGAGGTTAACTACAAGATAAATTTGGTTGTTGACAGAACTATTCAATCAAATGGGATAAATTTGTAAAGACGTTTTGGGAGTAATTTATGTCTTTTTCTACATTAGATAAATGCAAGACAAATATATCAAGTTAGTGCAACAAGATTGTTTCATCATGTAGTAGAAAGTATAGTTTATAATGCTTTCAAGGTATGCACCATATTAATTATGAATGGAAAACGAAAAGTATCATCAATGCTTATATAGATGAAGGGACGTAAAAAGACAGCTCCTAATTTTCTTAAGAATCCATATTATGTGTTGGTGAAAAAGCTTGAAAAGTGGAGATGGATCTTCAAGCCACTCCGAGGCATAAAGATTATTGAAAAAAAGAAAAAAAAAAAAAAAGCATGTCAACCAATTTGAGAGTTCCAATTAGAAGAAATCAAAACCTAACAATATTGGAAGTTAACTAATGTTAGAAACTATGATAAGTGTGGGAGACCCCATAAAAGAGAATGTTTGTTTGGCCCAAATACTTGTTTTAAAAATCATTAGCCAAAACACATGGTAAAATCTCATCCCACTCTTGGTTAGAAGCCTTTAGCATAGAGGGTTTTAGTGGGATCCGAACATTCGAACCCTAGCTCTCCTGAGTTTGGATGTTTTTGGGTCAATTTTTCAAAAGATGGATTATATTGAAGATAAAACACTATCAAATGATTTCTCCCTCATTTTACGAGAATTTTATGATTTTTTATAGGTGCAAGTCTCTATAGTTAATTACCTCTCCTAGTGATGAGAGAAAACTTTCAATTAAGGTCAGTTGTTAGAAGGTCATTACTTAGCATATAGTAACAGCAAATAATAAAGTTAAAAATTTATTACTTTAAACTTAAAGTGAATGGTGGAGAGAAAAAGGACAAACCCAATCAAGAGCTTATAGTTTTGTTAGCCCGAGTTGTCAGGTTTCCGAAGTCGGTGGAGGTAATCAACTCAATCCGAAAGAAGGATTATTGTAATCAGCCATAGATTGTTTCATACAATGAGATCTTATACACCTAGTGTTGATGTTTATCTAAGGAGATAAATTTAAATAGACCTTAAATGATAAGAACACTTTGTGATTCATTACTCAAGACATCTTTTTACCACTGGAAATATTCAGACTCTGAACATTATTATAATTTAATGGTGTCATTTTGTGACAAAACCATCCAGTCAGATGGCCAAGCCAAACATACTAGATTGTCCACAAGGCTTGTCATTGGAACCATTCATAGTTCAGCTTGTAAATATGTGTGGCTTGGGCGAGATACGTTTTACAAGCACACAAGAACAAGTTGCAAGGGAGTGGAATCTATGAGGCGGTATATGCATTTTTGTTTGACTTTGGGAGCATCCCTCATTCATGGATGTGAGGTAAAATTAAGTTTTGAGATTCCAACAACAACATTTAAGATAGCCTTTCCTCACCCTCAATTACAATATTTCGACCCACTCCCTTTGTACGCCTTAGGTTCAATCTTTAAACCTTTTCAATTGGATGCTACTGTTGCTCATTATTTCATTGTCTTTGAATGCATCCCCTCATATTACTCTTTCTGTAGAAACTTGCATCGGGCCCCAAGCAATGAGATTCAATTGAGCACCTGTTTTCCATTGTTGATTTCCAGTGTACTATATTGAATGTTTCTTTATCTTTTGTCATGCTTTATGAATTTGTTCTTTTATATTTTCTTTTGTATTCTGACAATTCTAATTAATTGTCGTTGCTGTGCTCACAACCCGTTACTGTTATAATATTGGGAATAAGAAAAAAATGCAATTGTTGACTACAATAAACTATGATAGTGGCATGCCTGAACTAAGCTAAAATCCCATACAAAGCATAAACAATCATTAGAATAATCAGCAAATCAATAGCATTATCTTAGTCGTCATAAACAAGCCAACAATTCAGGATATACAGAAAGAAGCATTATTGACCCACCTTAAACGCTGGGCAGCAACATAATCTGCTGCAGAGAATGATCTGAAAAGAGCGAGGCTAACTCGTGTATCAAGTGATAGTTCCGTATTCCTCCTACAGCATGTATGTCCCAAAAAAAAAAAAAAAAAAAAAAGTATGGCCATCGATATTATAAAAGTTTTGGGATAAAATCATAGTAGTGCGTTAGTTGCAAAAACTATCATAAAATATCAAAACGAAAACTTGGATTTTAATAAAATTTACTCCAACAAATGATAATACATACCCATCCTCACAATCAGGGTTCAGAGCACACAATGATTCAGAACCAATTGAAACAACATGAGCTGCTTGCATTACATGTTGCTCTGGGAGTACAATCTCTATAATCTGGAAACACCAAAACGTGGAACTAAGCACTAGGCAGAACATATCCGCAGAATTATAATGGGCATGCATGGCCCCCAAAATGCACAATAACTACAAACTGTCTGATGTTAAATGGATTAAAAGGTTAAGATTACTATCTGGTTTGCCAACAAACTTACAACATATCAAACTGATTCTGAAAGCCAATTACAGAGAATAAAAATTAAACATAATGTCTTGGTTTATAAACTTACACTGCAACCAAATATTTCTGAAAGCTGATTTAGAGCATCGTTGCACTTAGCTGATATGTCAGTGCTATAGACATCATTAAACCACTATAAAATGAAAAATTGTCAGAATGTTATTGCACTAAATTAATGATTGGAAGTTCCAAACAGATGACCATAAAAAAGATGAGCATAATGTATGCCATGCAAGACAATAGTTTAAAGTTCCAATTAGATGAACAAGCAAAGACAACAAAAAATCCAAACCTCTGAATATTTCCCAAGCTTCACAGAACGCAAGATATATGAACTATTTGGTGTTGAAAAATCTGGCAAACAAATTGGTGACTGCATTAAGAATAAACAAGGATGAATTAGTTAAAATAGGCAACTTCTGCAAGAAAAACAAACAATCTATAACTTTAAGATAGGTCATGACTATGTTAATCTAGCTGTAATCTAATCTAGGCACTTCAAAATATAATTCTTGAGTACAACCATAAAGCGCCTAACCACTGGTACAGCGGGAAAGGGAGTAACATTTCATAATAATAAATCTTACAACTAGAAAGCTTCAAACTTGATCAATATAAATGATGTGAAACATTCAAGAGTTGCACATGAAATTCATTAAGATTCACAAAGTTTACTCAAATAAAATTAGGCCTTTCGTAAGTTAAGACTCTAGCATTTTCCATTGAAGAAATATTATGATAAGCAATTTCAAGCTAGTGTTTAGGCACAATTAGTAATGAATCTCAAAGTTCACAACAAAGCAAATGCGGAAAATTAATAAAATCCCACGACTAATGTTTAGAAATTTCACAATGAGTACCTTGTTCACTCACACTCAATTCGGGTGATGTAAACAAATTAGAGCAAAGCACAAGAGAGAACAACAAAGAGAATCAAATCTTACTTTCATAAATTAAGACATAACTTAGAGAACAAAATAGGTTAGAGAAAACAACTAACTTCAGAAAAAGGAAAGAGGCCACTTCCAACAACTAAAACAAAAGAAGACCAACAAAGAAACAATATTTTTATAAAAAAAACTATCCTCAGAACATCCTTCAAGAGGACTCCTCACATGTACCGATTGTAGGAATATAGTTTAAAATAAGGTTTAGATATGCAAACCAAGGGTCCACCACAGCTAGGGGTATCCAGTGTCCTTTCAACTTCTCCAGCAAATGCCACTAAAACCGTCCACAACTTCACCAAACAGCCAACAACCTTGCTAAAACAGCCAACAAAACAGCCCACGGCAACCTTGCTAAAACAGCCAACAAAACAGCCCACGGCTTCCCTAAACAGCCAATCAAAAACAGTCAACAACTTCACCAATGGGACTAGAAGAAAGAAACAGGTGGAGTGGAACTTGCGTAGAGAAGAAAGGGGTTAGAAGCCGAGATGAAAGAGGAGAAGCTCGCAAGCTTTCCTAGGAGAAAAGGAGAATGGAAAAAGCTCTCAAGCTTTTCCAAAGAAGAAAACCCTCAGGTTTTTTAAAGCACTTAGCTCTCAAGTATTCACCAACCATTTCTTCTCAAAATACCTCATATATATAGGCCAAAGAGGGGGAACATAACAGCCAAAAGTTCCCTACTTTCCATATAGAAATGAAAAGCCAAGAGGCACTCCCGTTGAAATCCCAAAAGCCAACGAACAAAGCCACGGAACCAGCCAGGAACAGCACAAACCGCAGTTTCAGCACAGGAAACTAGGCGGCACTTTAATTCACGGTCAACAGAGTGATGCCAAGGCGGTAAAGAAGACAGCACCCGAAGAGGCACATCACACCCGAAGCAGCAGCAGCCGTGAGGGGTCTTTCCAGAGAAGAAAAGGGCTGCAACAATTTACTTTCAAGAAGAATGTGAAAGATCAAGTTCCACCCACCAAATCTTGCTCCCAACCTTAATTTTATAGCAAGACATTAGCTCATAATGAGCTACTTCTCCACTAGATATTAATGAGCTTGGCACAACTAAAGTTTTAACTACTTAAGCTCAAACCGAAACAGCCAATGCCTTCATGAAACCAACAAACATCCAAAGGACAAATGGACCCCCCAAGCCGGCAAACCCAAGGAAGCAAAATCCAAACCTCTTCCTACCATGATCATTGGATTTACCACCATCATTGGATAGTATAAAATCAAAAAAAAGAAAATATAACTAATATTGTTCATAACAAAAAAAATAGAGCAAAAATCTAAATGCATCATCGGGTTAGCGGGAGAAGGCTTTTAGCAAACTCAACGATGCCACGAAGATGGTGGCCACACCAATGGCCTTTAGCCACGGAGAAGTTGACGGTGACGAGGAGGGCGTGAATGCTTGACTTTCGAGACTCCAAGTGTGCTTAGCAAATTGCCGGTCATAGATGCTTGCAAGGATCGGAACGACTCTCTCCAAGTACTCTTCCACGGTATTCTCGTCTTCAAATCCTACGTCGAAGCACGGAGACCGTAGGATGTTAATGCTTCCGTCGGCGTTGAAGACTAATCCCCACTCAAACTCCGGATCCGCCATGCATGCTTGATGTTGGCAAATCTATCAAAGAGACGGTATTGGAGTGAAGATGAAGGAGGATCCTTGCGACGAGAGGAGATGAAAATGTGTGGGAGGCCGGCGGGATTTCTCAGGGGATGGGGCGGCGGGATCCAAGTGAGGGGCTAGGGTTTGGGAAAAGTACTCCTCTTCAAATTCTTCCTAAATCTGAAATAATTTCAGATCTAAGTATATTTGGAGGGAATAACTTGAAGAGGATTTCAAAATTCAAATGCAATTAAGGGAGAATTAATGGGTAATCAAGAGGGGGCCATTAGTGGGCCGGCGGCTTAACATGGAGAGAGAGGAATTGCTATTGTTAAAACTGAAATTGAATTTCAGTTTTAAGTGGATTGGGAGGGAAATTTTGAAATCCAATTTGATTCCAAAATGGTCATGACACTAAATAGCAATTAATGGGGGAATCTCCCTAGTGGGGCCGGCGGCTTGCTGAGAAAGGGAGAAGGGAATTCATGAGATGGATTCTCATGTGAATTAGTGAGGTGGCACAACGCTATTAAAACTCCAATAATGGATTTAAAATTAGAAAACCGCCATGAAACTTTCCAAATTTGGAATCTCCAAATTAGGAAAGAATTTGAAATTTGAAATTTGAAATTTCAAATTTGGGTGTGGGGGAGAGATGGGGTGGACGATTGAGGTGGGGGCGCCGGCGGGGTGGGTGGCCGGAGCCGGTGGTGGGCCGGCGGTGACTGTCCAAGGGCGGCGGCAAATGGAGATGGGCGGGCTGTTCTTGTGGAGGATATGAGGGAGATGGGTATGAAAACGAGCGAGAAGATAAAGAGAATCTAACCACGAATCGAGGACTCTTCCAACGATTGGTGGGCCTTGCGAATGGCTCCACTTGAGCTCTCCTCCTTCTCAAGCACTCATGCAAGATGAAGTAGAAAATAAACACAAATTTCATTCAAATCTTCATTAACCATAATACAATATGAAATGACCTATATATAGGTCTCAACACAAAAGAAAATACAATGACTCTTTTGCCCTCGGGGCTACACTCATGACTCAGCTTATACTAAGGGTACAATAGGAAAAAGAAAATGCATGAAAGAAATACATAAATAACTAGAAATATAAACTCTGAATCGTTGCCGTCGATCTGCGCTGTCTACGGCGATACACATGTTTGAACCTCTGGTCGATGTCCACATCAATAAATCTATTTAACTGGTTAAGGTAGTTTAAGCAATTTTTGAACGCTTTCCAAATGACAATCCTGAAGAACAAACTACAGCAATAAAAAAACAAGTCAATTTGCACAGTACACCAATTTAAAGAAGCTATAAAATGAAGAAAATTTGCAGGCTTCTGGAATATTAATTATTTTAATAACTGCCATTATCTTATTCCAATGCCACTAAAGCATCTATAGTTTATAGGTCAGCCCTTCTGCAAAGTTCAGATAGGAGGGTCTGCCATAACAGTAATTGCCTTTATTTGTTTCTTAAATATAAGGAGCGTGATAGCTGTCTTCAGATATAATGCATCAGGTAAAACTGCAAGCTCTACCAATTTGGACAATTGTAGAAGTAATTCATCATTTCTTTCTAACAACAGTACTGATTGTAAGCTAATAGTGCATTTTTAAGCGTTAGGAATAGAATCAGTGATCAAATGGAGAATTGAAACACCAAATTGTAGCTAGATTCAAAAAGTTCAGCTCATGCAATACGCTTCTAAACATCAATTGAGATACAAGCCAAAAATGGTTCTGAAAAGAAAAAAAATGGAACTTCTGCGGAAGAAAATATAGTCTATTCATCCAATAGCAAGGCTAGAGAAATAACCGGTTTTAAACTGATTCTATCATTTAGAGATGAGCCAGCCAGTGCCGCATACCTAAAATGTCAGTTATCTTGGTCAGAGAAGGAGATCAATAATAATTGCTGGAACATTAACTGATAAAAAAATTATAAAATAAAATAGCATAAACCAAATTCATAATTGGCATTAGAAAGCTCAATTCCATAAAAATTTTTATAGAGCATGATGGTTCCACAATTGCAAGTCGCATATAGGCCATTCAAAATGTAAAAAGCTTATCACACGAAATAAAATGACTTAACCAAAGAAGCTAAAGAGAAAAAGAGACAAATGCAAGATGAAATAATAAAATGAAAGAGTAGCAACAATGTGACCTTGAGAATGCAGCATCAAACATAAATACAAATTAAAAAAAAAAAAAAAAGAAAGTAAAACCATGGTTTTGAAAACCGACCTGTTCGACCAGTTCGACCGGTTCATTACTTATTTTTAAATCGATTTTTTAATTAATATTTTATAATATGAATAATATTTATTTTTAGTGAATGATATTTAATTTTTTATCTATTTATTAAAGATAAATGATTTAACATGAATAATTATAGATGCAAATTTATAATGTAAATTTCATTATATAATCGACAAGTGCAAATTATATATAAATATATAAATAAATTAATTATAATTTATAGTAAATTAATAAGAAGATATGTAAACTAAAATTGAAATAAATGTGAACTCAATTTAAAGTTTGAAGATGTTTAAATTTAAAATTATATATGATATTATTTATGAATGAATTCTACTTTTTTGTCACAAATTTATATTATTACGTCATTTATTTAAATTATTTTAATATTTATTACATCATTCGGTTCAATCTCCAATTTAACTCCGGTCGAACCATTAAACATAAAACCTCTCCTTCCGGTTCTATGACTGGTCCGATTTTCATAACTTTGAGTAAAATAATTATCTAACATTTAATTTTAATATTTGAAACTAAAACAATCAACTTATGCCACATCCAAATCACTAACATTTTCTAGTTTTGGGTACCGGGAAGCTATGTTCAGGCCAACGGGCCCAATGGGTTCGCATTAAAGTTCTAAATCCATTCTCAAGCCAATATCACTAGGGACCATAACAATCCTAAATGACGAAACCATGGGATCTTGATCAGGTTCGTCATCATTCCCCCATCACCCGCTTTAAGTATATGGTGATAAATTTCAAATTATAAACCTCAAAATCCAAAAATCAAATTCAAGCCCTAAAATCGTTGTTATTATAGGGCAAGTAGTTATTGCAACCTATTCAATGACTAGCCTTAATCAAAAGTTCTCTCTCGTTATCGAGATGGGTAAGTAACCATAGGAGCTTCTGCCTATGACAAACCATAACTTAGATCAAAAAGTCCTAGCAAAATGACGGCAAAATCTCTGGGTAGTATCTTATCTAAAAACTCACTCTGCCTTCTGAAATTTTACTCCGAAACCTAAATCCGCTAAAACAATTCTCGTCAACAAAAGAGGCACGAAAAGGCCGATGTGCGCATTTTCAGAGCCAACAATTATCTTTATTTTAGGACATGCTTTTCCTTTCATTCTTTTTGGAGGGTTAGATTTGTCAATAGGAGTTTTATAATTTTTAATGGGGGCTAGCCTAATTAAATACCCTTCACTTAAGTATAATTGAGTCTTTTGGGGAATTAGAATTCAGGTTTTCTGGAGTGAGAGGAAGTATTCCCTGTTTTCAAGTGGAGAAGAAAGATATCCACAGTGTAATATGGGACTCCACCTCGCCGGGCAATTGTTCAGGTGTGCAGCAAATTTCTTGCAGCTGAAGAATGCCTAGCAGCAGCGGGAAGGTTGCGGGAAGGAAACTTGGCAAGTTGGCGCAGAGCGCGAGGTAGTTGGATTCCCTTGCTGATAGAAGTGTATGAAGTCTTTAGCATTGGGTTTCTTGTTGGGTTTCCCATCTAAGATTGAGGTGGCAAGCAAGCGCAAGAGACTACTGGAGAATATTGGAAATAGAAGATGCAACAACCTACTCTTGAATTTACAAGGTGCCAGTAGTGTAGTTTTGTAGTGAACCCAAGCAGCAGCCAGAAGTCAAGGGGAAGAACCTTAGAAGCATCAATTAACCAATGAATTCCTTGATATTCTTTAATCAAAAAGTCCTCCTATATCACTGTTCTCTGTTGCACGTGTGTTTGTTAACTTGTTGTCTTGTAGATCAGCATTTAACTACCTTTTTCTCCTTGGTTTGTTGTCAGGGCTGTTGGACTTTGATGTAAACAAATTAAAGCAAACACAAAGATAGAACAACAAAGAGAATCAAACCTTACTTTCATAAATTTAAGACATAACTTAGAGAACAAAAGAGGTTAGAGAAAACAACTAACTTCAGAAAAAGAAAAGAGGCAACTTCCAACAACTAAAACAAGAGAAGACCAACAAAGAAACAATATTTTTTATAAAAAAAAACTATCCTCAGAACATCCTTCAAGAGGACTCCTCACATGTACCGATTGTAGGAATTTAATTTAAAATAAGGTTTAGATATGCAAACCAAGGGTCCACCACAGCTAGGGGTATCCAGTGTCCTTTCAACTTCTCCAAACAGCCAACAACCTTGCTAAAACAGCCACAAAACAGCCCACGGCTTCCCTAAACAGCCAATCAAAAACAGCCAACAACTTCACCAAAACAGCCAACAATCTTCCCTAAAACAGCCAACAACTTCACCAATGGAACTAGAAGAAAGATACAGGTGGAGTGGAACTTGCGTAGAGAAGAAAGAGGTTAGAAGCCGAGACGAAAGAGGAGAAGCTCGCAAGCTTTCCAGAGGAGGGGAAGAAGGTGGACAAAGCTCTCAAGCTTTTCCAAGAGGAACCCGCAGGTTATAGCACTTTGCTCTCAAATATTCACCAACCATTTCTTCACAAAATACCTCATATATATAGGCCAAAGAGGGGGAACATAACAGCCAAAAGTTCCCAACTTTCTATATAGAAATGAAAAGCCAAGAGGCACACCCGCTGAATCCCAAGAGCCAATGAACAAAGCCACGGAACCAGCCAGGGACAGCACAAACCGCAGATTCAGCACAGGAAACCAGGCGGCAATAATTTCCGGTCAACAAAGTGATGCCAAGGCGGTAAAGAAGACAGCACCCGAAGAGGCACATCACACCCGAAGCAGCAGCAGCCGTGAGGGAACTTTCCAGAGAAGAAAAAGGGCTGCAGCAACTTAATTTCAAGAAGAATGTGAAAGAGCAAATTCCACCCACCAAATCTTGCTCCCAATCCTTAATTTTATAGTAAGTCATTAGCTCATAATGAGCTACTTCTCAACTAGATATTAATGAGCTTGGCACAACTAAAGTTTTAACTACTTAAGCTCAAACCGAAACAGCCAATGCCTTCATGAAACCAACAAACATCCAAAGGACAAATGGACCCCCCCAAGCCGGCAAACCCAAGGAAGCAAAATCCAAACCTCATCCTACCATGATCATTGGATTTACCACCATCATTGGATAGTATAAAATCAAAAAAAAGAAAATATAACTAATATTGTTCATAACAAAAAAAATAGAGCAAGAAATCTAAATGCATCAGACTTTTTCCAGCAGCTCTTTAATTCTGCAAAAAGGGGAACCTGGAAGACAACAGCCATCTCAAAGAAGCATCAAGATTCCTGCAAGTTTGGATGGGGCTAGGCCTTAAGAGATTTCGGTAAGTGAACAGTAGCAGCCCCGGGAAGTCAAAAGTCCATTTTAGTGGGTCGAATTCCTCATAAATGCACTAGAAATCCCTTGGGAAGCCATCTCTGCTGTAGTATAGACTTTCAAAACCTTGTAATCCCATTTAATTTATTTCTTAATTGAACCGCTATTTATTTTCAGATAGTTTTATTAAGGTTCTTGTCGTTGGCCAGTTAAACCTATTAACGATTCTAATCCATTATTCTCACACCGAATCGAGGTCAACTTGAGGTAAATTAAATGATGTTGAAAAGAGTTAATAGAATATCTGGATGTCATTAGCTAGTGCCAAACGTCATGGAAGTTTCAAAAGCGTAAATGTTTGGAGTGCTATGATAGCAATAAGAAAAATGGGTGTATGTGATAAAAAACTAAGTCATGAAATAATTATTTTATTAAGTTAAAACTATATAAGGCCTGCTAACTATTATACATAATCTTCTTCTTTAACCATAAAAACAAGCAAGAAGAATAGAGTTGCAAGAAACCATGAATTTCCACAGACATAATCAAGATATCATGAGATATTTTTTTTATCTGGAGATACAGTTTGTAAAATAAAAAAGGAAAATTACTGCAATATCAATTTCCATGCCAGAATCCTCATGCCACAAACTCTGTTAAGTCACCTCCTAGAAGAATTTGTGGACGCAAATAGATGAGGCCAAATGCCAATCACAAGAACTACAAGAGGTGATCTAGTTCAGATAAACTAGCAGAACTCTTCTCCGTTAGTTTTCCCTTGAAAGAAACTGAAAGCTAAAACAATGCATAGCAAAATTTGGAAAACTTGTCAACTAATAAACGTTCTTGTGAAGGCTTAATATACAAATGAAAAGCACAACCCGGCTAAATTAAGGGCATCAAATGAAAATCAATGTTCAACACCAAAACGCATAGCAAATATAATAGGAATTTTAGTTTCATTTTATCACCATGAAAAAAAAGCTCTTTCAGCCCTGCATAAATACTAAAGAGATGTACATTTCATTTTTATTTGATAGAAGGCAAGAAACAGGCAAAAAATAGATAAAACAGTAGCCAAATATGAAAGAATCCTTACACAATCATGGAATCCTCAACTGTGGCCGTTAATGGAGAAGCTACTTCGACGGTACCACAATGACACACTGATCTAAATAATGAAAATTGAGGATCAAAAATCTTGAAATAATAAAAGAAAAATAGTTCAGAGAAAAATGCACCTAGAAACGTTTTCCTAGTAAAGTTATGGTACCACACCATCAGAAAGATATGCAAAAAAAGTAGCCAAAAATGGACAAAAAAAATGTACAGAACATATATCAACCAAGGCAAAAAATGGTTCCACCTTAACAACAAAACAAATGTTCCTCCTTGACAACATAAGAAATTTTATGTCCCAATATGTAAGTCATTCAACCATTCAGGCAGTAGTACAGTCAGATCAATAACTTATTCAACAAGTGTGGGCTCCGAAAATTCGGCCCCGGCCTCCGCTCGCTTTTCTTATTCGGCGAGGGAGTTTTAACTGATCTAAGTTCCGAGGTAAATTTTGGAAGGCAGATGGGTTTGTAGATAAGACACTACCCAGAGATTTCGCCCTCATTTTGTGAGGACTTTATGATCTGAGTTCTGGTTTCCTATAGGCGCAAGCCCCTATAGTTAATTACCCCTCCCGATCACGAGAGAGAACTTTCGATTAAGGCTAGTCGTCAATCAGATACGTATAAAATACGTGTTATCTGGCATATAGTAGCAGCAATAGGTTTAGGTATTGGTAGAAATTGGATTTGAAGATTGGGTTTAAATTTGGATATTTGGAAATGTTTGGAAAGTTTGGAAAGTTTGGAAATAATTGAGAGTTTGGAAGTTTGATATTTAAAATAGAAATTTCACCATCTTGCACTTAAAGCGGATGGTGGGGGAATTGATGATAGACCCGATCAAGATCCCATGGTTCCATCGTCCCGGGCCATCGCGGTCCCTGGTCTACTTAGTCAGAGGAGGTAGTCGACCCAACCTGACAGAAGGATCCTTGTCGGCAGCCATGGGTTGCTTCGTCCAAGGGGACCTTGTAGACCGGGGTTGGATGCTTGTCTAAGGGGACAAATTTAAATCCACCTTAGCTAACAGAGGGCTTTGTGCCCTGTCAATCATATCCTATTGATTCATATCTCAAGGATTTAACGCCATGAAGGAGCGTATTGGCTCTGGCCATAACCGGTATATGTGGTGCCATTTGGCGGCAAAACCACTCGGTTCAGAGGGCCCCGGGTCATAACCATTTACCTGCAGTGCCATTTGGCGGCGAAACTGCCGGTTAGAGGACACGTACCACGTCCTTACTGGCAAGAGATTGTTTGAGAATGGATCCTAGTGATATTTTCGACTAGGCATTTCGCTCTTTGTGAGCTAAAGTTGATTTGAATTTGTCCGCCTCGGCAAACTGTTGCGGAGGGCGGATAGATTTTGCTTTAAGTTTTTGATGGATTTATTTCAATTTTTAAATATTTTTGGGATTTTAGGATTTTCTTGGAATTTTCTGGAATTTTGGGTGGAGCCTTGGATTTTGGGGATTTTTGTGGATATTTGAGTGGAGCTTTGGAATATTTGAAATAAAACTTTGGATATTTGGGAGGAATTTGGAAAACATTTGGGAATCATTTGAAATGTTTGTGAACCCCTCCGGTTGAGATAAACATTCAACACGGCCATCATCGGGGTGTTTGAAGTCATTTGAAAATATTTTGAATTTTGTAGATGAACCTTGTCGACTCTGTCGAGCTGTTGACAGAGGATCAGGTTTTGTAGGCTTTGTGCTTTTATCAGTGAATTCTCTTGATTATAGGCCTTGAAAGCCTAATCTAAATGGATTAAAATAAATGCACCAGTTGACACAACCGTGTATTTATTTGAAAGTTTGAACCTTGTCGACTCTTATTGATCAGCATAAGAGGATCGAGTTCGAATCTGAATTCACTTGTTGACCCGCGCAGCATCCCTAGACGTCACGTGTGTACCAATAGCACGCTCGTCGGGGCCCATGCGGGTTCTTGATTACTTTTACCCCTTTTAGTGTGCCTATGTGTATACAAACTATTGTGCACGTGCGGGGGTATTCTTGGAATATTCATAGACGCCTTCTGTCCGCTTGCATAGAAGTTGCGGATCCGGTGGCGTGGCGTAGCAGCTTCTGAATTAAGTTGTCCGCTGCTTCGTACAGGTAGACTGTCGTGCACTATTTGTTGATTTTGTAGGCGGATCATAGTGCACTAACTAATCTCCTGCCTTTAGTTGTAGAAGCTCGTAGGAACTTATAGTCTTTATGCATTATGCTGTGATTTTGGTCTTTGCAATACAACCATTACTGCTGGAGGTAGATGTATTCATCCTTAGACTTTAGTCGACTACAGGATACTGCATTTACTATAGTCTTTATGTGTCTACACAGGGGTGGATGTTGTATATACATTCATATTCATAGATGATTTGTATGGATTGCAGATCTTTTGGAGTAGTAGTTGATCGTAGGAGTGTTGTAACATTTACCATCTTTTGTTAAGATAACTTGTAGGTGTGTAGGTATTTTGTTCACATAGCAGGTATATAATCTTTGTATACGAATAAGAAGTCGTATAAATTTCTACACCCTTTAGGGGCCTTTGCATTTATTCCATGTTAAATCTTTCTGCTCGCAAAGGGGTTGATGTATTTGCTTAGCACTAGACTGTTTTGTTGATCGTAGGAATATCAGAATATTCACGTATACTGCACATAGGCGAGTCGCATTTCATCATCAACCTCTCCACATATGATGTTCTTTTTATTTGTAGATAGACCATTGTAG